>CM067301.1:7021995-7241995 GCA_034231615.1 Meghimatium bilineatum
CCCTGACCCCAGCATGAGCTGGACAGTATAACATAAAATACACGGAGCTTCTGTAAAAAGTAGACAATTACTCTTGAACAATTAATCACAAATGACATTATATGTGAAACAGAAGATAAAAAAAGAATTGGAATAGCTAAAAGTACTTTCAATGACATTATGAAAATATTGAAACTGGTTTGGAATTAGTGCCTACCTATGAGATTATTTCCCTTGGCTATGTTTATAAGTTTATGTTTATCACTTATTAATTTAAATACAAAAATATTTAGAGTTATGGCTAGGATTAGTTATGTAAAACATAAATAACATTAACACCCTAACCCTAAACAATTAGTATTTAAATTAAAATCTTGATATAATATTTAGATTAATTAACCATACACTACGTAGGTAGGCACTAACTACAAACAAGAACCAACATATGAACATTTAAACAATAAATAATACATTTGGGGTCTTTGTTACCTCTAATATTTTATGGTAATGTGTCCTGATATAACCTAATTGGACTTTGTCCGCTGGTTGAAAATGGTATGCATCTCCAAAAGAGAGGCACACTCATTAACTACCTACCTACCCACCCACCAACATTTAAACAAATAACAAACTAAAAATAATAATTGTAAAATGTATTCTACACTAATATATATATATATAGACGTGGGGCTACAGGGTGTCCATTTAGTGACATGGGGCTACAGTGTGTCCATTTAGTGACATGGAGACATGGGGCTACAGTGTGTCCATTTAGTGACATGGAGACATGGGGCTACAGGGTGTCCATTTAGTGACATGGAGACATGGGGCTACAGTGTGTCCATTTAGTGACATGGAGACATGGGGCTACAGGGTGTCCATTTAGTGACATGGAGACATGGGACTACAAGGTGTCCATTTAGTGACATGGGACTGATTTGAATTGAAGTAAAACGCAACGCCATTTTCTAGTCATGGTTCGAACTCCATTTAACTATACTTCAGAATATCACTGCTATATGAAGAACTGTGTGGGATCTACTTCTTCCTACTAAACCGTATCTCTATTTCCAACACCTTTTGTGAATAGAGATGTAATGTGAAAAACTACAGAAAATAAGACACACAATAGCAGTATATGTTGCAGGCGGGGAATGCAAAAATTTAAACAGGAATATTTTCACAACAACGTAGTTATTAATTTGATACCCTGTATTAAATGCAATAAAATGAAATTAAATATCTTATATTAGATTGAACATTCGTGTTCGGATTGAAAAGGATTTTAAAAAAGGAAGGTCAAGTAGAGTGTTGAAGACTACCCAGTAACATGATTCATGCATTTTAAAAAGAAATAAAAGGTAGGGGGAAGAAAAATCAAGAAGAAAGAAAACGGCGTTGGATATTAAAGACGAGATATATACAAAGATCATGTGTTTATATTGAACATGGAGGCAAAATTGGAAACAAAATCACAGTGTAAGAAAAAACACAGCAGAGGAAAAAAAATAATAGTAATATACATGTGGGGGAAGAGGCGTGGCAACAGACTAAGAAAATGCTGTTCGATTGTCAGTGCATAGGGGTCGATCACACCGAGACGATATATCAAGCGATATTCAAGTGACAAACACATAGAGCAAGTGCATATATTGAACTTGGAATAAGAAAATGGAAATAAAATGACAGTGCAGGGGAAAACACAGCAGAGGAAAAAAAACAATAGTAAGATACATATGGATGAGGAGCCAATAGATTAAGAGAAATGCTGTTGGACGTTCAATCCATGATGGTCTTATGAGAA
Source organism: Meghimatium bilineatum (assembly GCA_034231615.1). Lineage (NCBI taxonomy): Eukaryota > Metazoa > Mollusca > Gastropoda > Stylommatophora > Philomycidae > Meghimatium > Meghimatium bilineatum. The sequence goes on from CM067301.1 coordinate 7,023,779, forward strand.
GAAGAGAAATGCAGCAGTTCAACAGCGCAGAGTGGCTAGAAAGGCACGTGACCAAAACCATCTACAATTGTCAACCCATGCCCGAACTGACCAAGGACATCTATGGCTAGAATAAAGTTTATTAGTCAACTACGAACTCATAATGAAGACATAACTCTAGCTGAATTTCAAATCTGGATGTAAATATCACGTGTGATTGACGAATAACACAAACAAACTATCTCGTATTTTGAAAAATAAAAAACCCATAATTTACAACAAGAAAAAATTATTTCAAAGTCTTCATGATATTTGTACCGGACGACTGCAGAAAATAGTGAATTTGGTGATGAAATCTGCTGAAAACACTAGTCTGAATTGCTGGGAGGAAATCATCATTTTTATCTGAAATAATGAATCAACCGGGTAGATTTCTAGTAAAAATCACGATAATGTCTAGTCAGTAGCCGAAGACTGTGCAACTCATAATTTTGCATCTTACAATCAAGTTGAATATAAAACAGTCAACTTGTAATAATTGTAACAGAAACCTCACAAAAATGATGGGATAACAACTATAATAATGTATGATTGTTACTGGTAACTAATGCACTTAATGAATAGCAAAACTAATGTCAACAATAAATAGCGAAAACAAACCCCACCTCACCCCCACCCCAAAAAAATGAAGAAAAAGGGAAAAGAGGATTTTTTTCCACATTACAATCCAATAGGAAACTTTATCAAGAAATAAAAACGAACCAGAAATAAACAAACAGAACTCAAACCAGAAATAAACAAACAAAACTCGAACCAGAAATAAACAAACAAAACTCGAACCAGAAATAAGCAAACAAAACTCGAACCAGAAATAAACAAACAGAACTCGAACCAGAAATAAACAGACAGAACTCGAACCAGAAATAAACAAACAAAACTCGAACCAGAAATAAACAAACAAAACTCGAACCAGAAATAAGCAAACAAAACTCGAACCAGAAATAAACAAACAAAACTCGAACCAGAAATAAACAAACAAAACTCGAACCAGAAATAAACAAACAAAACTCGAACCAGAAATAAACAAACAAAACTCGAACCAGAAATAAGCAAAAAAAACTATCAAAGCAAAGAAATGGTCTCATAATACCATCTCAATGCATTAGAAAAAGAAGAAAACAAATGTGCAATCGCGTTTAGTGGAGCTCGTTTGAACTTGACGCAGTACTGATCAATAAAAATAGAAATATAATGAGATAAGAGGAATGTTACAAGAGAGTGAATCATGAGTGTCGAACCAGTGCAAGGGAATAGTTATCACTACAGCCTCCCCCCCCCCACCACCCCACCCCCAATATAGAGATGAATTTCTCAACCTTTTCAGACAGCGAACACCTCCTAAATAGGGTTACCATGATTGTCAGATGGAAAAAGAGGACACGCAAAATTTGCATCAAATATGGCCAATATTAAGTTTTGTACAAATAAAATTAAAGTTAAACTACATAAAATATTGTTTTTATTTAATTATAAACTTGTATTAACTGAGTGTTCAGTGCAGCACACGAGCTGACTGACAAGAAACAGTAAGTTAGTCACTAAATTACTGAAGTTTACCAAACAGTGGGGAAAGTATCTCATTCTGAGTCATTATCATCAAATTCGTCCGCATTTAAGGAAATTGACGTTGGGATCATAGATTGCGCCTGAGGCGGAGCCCAAGCGTATTTCTCCGAGGAACTGATGGCCCTCAACAAGTTAGGCTGGCTGCTGAGGTATGTGTGAAGTTCTTATGCTTCAAGATATTCTGCAAAAACAGAATTCATGTGACATATTCAATGAGCAACTTATTTCTTTCCTTTGTCCATTGATTTTGCATCAGAGATAACACTCGTTCAGTGTTAGCATTGTGTGATGGAATGACCAAAAAAAATTCTGCAATAATAATAATAATAACATTGAGCTAAATATAGCTGGTGGGCGTGTTTATTTCACGATACATAATAGATTAAAGTATATAGCACAGAAAAGTAAGCAAGAATGTAGCGATCGATCGATCGGGGATGGACAGACGGTCCGGGACGGACAAAAACCCGGACAAAAGCCATTTTTATGGAAAGCCGCCCGGACAGGGGCATAAAAAGAGGACGTGTTCGGGAAAACCCGGACGCATGGTAACCCTACTCCTAAATATAATATTAGATGTGCGAATATCATAACATTTAATAGGATGAAAGAGAAAATTATAGTGAACGTAACAGTGAAAATTGGTCAAATAATATTCTTTGCTCTGTACACCTCCCTTCCCCGTTTGTTTCCTCTAAAATTGTGCATAGTAAGTAGCACTGTTTCGGTTTGTACATCAACATTTGAACTGTAAAAGGAGTTCAGGATCGGTAATGCTCGCGATAAATTTTTAAAGCGAATGATGTGAGCATGGCATGCCATTACTAGAGCACCGTTGTGCTCGCGAGCACCGCATTGAGACCGCCTATTCTAGAGCAAACGGTTAATTATTGATGTAACAAGTGTTGGAAAAAGTAAAGAGAAATTATTCTCAAACCTGAAGGAAAGCAAATAATTTATTGGTTACCTCCCTCGAAATCCCGGTGTAAATCTAGTCTACTGGAAACTGCCAGGACCGTGATATTTAATCCAGCGTTACCACAGCTTGACTTTTTTCCTAAGTTCCTGTCTTTTTTCGGTCAGACCATGGGTTCTTGGGTTATTTTCTTAAAAACTTTTACTTTTTTTGAATAATTTCTTAAAGAGAAATCTTTATTAAATTATCTCTAATTGTTCCGCAATAAGTTCTGTTGACTGTTTTTGTATGTTGCATTTTAGTTTTGAATTATTCTCCCTCGTTTATTGTCAATTTACTTCGTCGACCCTTCCGGATTTCAATAATTGGTGTCGTTCTGAAAGCTAGATGTACCATATGTTCCGCCAAAGTCGGATTTGTTGAACCGTTGGTGCAAAGCATTTGTGTTCTTTGGACCACATCCTGCTGGAAATTTAGTAAGACAATTCTCCTGCCATAAAAGATATTCGGTGAAAATTGAGAATAAAAGCAAGAAAGCAGATAACCTGTCACCAGTATCTCCCTGTTTGATGAAGACTGTATCTGCGGGCACTCTTGTAAGCTTGCATCTCTTAATGATGTCCCTTACGAGATCTGAAAAAATGAACGATAATTATACACTCATTTCTGAACAATATTTATATATATAAATTTCATCTGGTTATTTACGATAAAAATGAAATATTTAAATTTTAGGATTTACGATAAAAGTGATTCGATTTTCTGATATGATTTAAGATAACATTTAAATGTTTATCTGATATAATTATGGTAGATATTAAATGTCTATCTCATATACATTAAGATAAGAATTAAATATTTATCTGACATGATTTACGATAAAAATAAAATACAGTGCTTTGATTCTTTCTTAGGAGTACTGTCTGTGTATTTTGTAGGATGTGAAGCGAAAGATAGCGTTATATAATATAAATGGGATAATAAAAATGTGGTTTTGGTGTTTTTATTAATTATTTCCCTGGCGTTAAAAACTAAACACCAACCCGGTGTTTATTATTTACCCACCAGCTCAATCTGCTTTTTAACATTGCAGTACTAGCACATCCTTACCGCAGCGTAGTAGGTTAACTTCATAGTATGTTCCACGTGAATTTCTTTGCATCTTGGAATACTCATTGCAACGGTACTAACGAATTTATCGATCGAAGGATAATTGCGGCAGCCATTTTGAAATTATGAATACTGTGATAGAGTGACGTTTCAAATCACTAAAAATATCGGATTTCAGATTTCTTTAAAAGTGTGAAATTTATGCCCGGCTCCTAGGGAAAAAATGGTGCGATTCCCGGCAACACCAATACTACATGGACGTGACCCACTAGAGGAGTCTTAAACACCCCAAACACTCTAAACACACAATTAATATCTTCATTTCTAAACACTCCATTAATACACTTTTCTAAACACTTCATTAAACGTCATTTTTAAAACACGGCATTGATACTCTCCTTTCTAAACACCCAATTAATACTCTTCTTTCTAAACACTTCATTAATACCTCATTTCTAAAAACTCCATTAATACTCGCCTTTCTAAACACTTCATTACTTCCTTCATTTCTAAGCACCCCATTAATACTTTCATTTCTAAACACCCCATTAATACTTTCATTTCTAAACACTCCATTACATACCTTCAATTCTAAACAACACATTTATACTCCTATTTCTGTTTGTTTGTCCCACGATCTATTCAGTTTTCCACACACACACAAATAACCTTAATTGAAAAGAGACTGACAAACCTGGCTTCAGATTGTTGAACCAATCAATGTGTTTCCTCAAGAATGGAATGAAGTCTTGACAAGCAAAATCTGGTCTCATGTTAGGCTCTTTGCTGATAAGGTCAACAAATTTGTCCAGATTTGTCTGCTTGACCTGTGAATTGACGAATGAGAAGATTGTATAGTAAATTATATTTGAAATACAAAGATAGATTTACGACTAAATTATTACATGAAATGTAATTTATTCAATAGATTTGTTGTAGTCTTTAACTTTTGTACATATGACAATAATTAATCGATTTTATGATGATGATGCAATAATAAATACCAGTATTGGAACACATCAAAAGACAAGAGATCAATTAGTTTGCACACACTTCCAGACTACCAACAGACAGCATGTCACAGATGGCCATGACACATAGACATCACGGTTATGAAGTTATGAGTCATATAGGAATTTGCAGTAATGGTACATCTAGTATTATCAGTCATCTAGGAGACTGCAGTAATGGTACATCTAGTATTATCAGTCATCTAGGAGACTGCAGTAATGGTACATCTAGTATTATCAGTCATCTAGGAGACTGCAGTAATGGTACATCTAGTATTATCAGTCATCTAGGAGACTGCAGTAATGGTACATCTAGTATTATCAGTCATCTAGGAGACTGCAGTAATGGTACATCTAGTATTATCAGTCATCTAAGAGTCTGCAACAAAAAGACAAATGTGCAATATCTCCTGTATCGTCTTCTTCTTCTTCTGCGATCAACTGTTAATCATCCAGTCCAATATTAGTTATGTATAGAGAAGTTTGTTGGTTCATAACTCTGGTAGGGGGCATCTGCCGTTATAACGTCATGTTGTTCATCTGCACCAAGATGGTAATCATGTCTCCTTACCAATAATATTGATTAGTTAAAATCGAATGTTATGGTTACTCTATTTGTGATCTCACTTTTTTATATTTTTATTTGAAACACAATCATTTCTTAATAAATACCGTTTTGTGAGTAACATCAAAAAATAATATATACAGAAAATACTTTACAGTATTCCAGATGATTTCAAGGACAGTATTCCAGGTGATATCATAAACAGTATTCCAGGTGATATCATTAACAGTAGAAAAAAATCAGTAAACAGAACAAGAAGAGGTTATGTGAGGAATGAAGAGATTACAAGTACTGTAGGAACAATAACTGTGAAAAATAGATTGAAAAGAGACTGGAATGGTTCGACCACAACTAAATGAGAATAAACCATTATTGTCCAGCGGTAAGAACATACAACATGAAAATAGAAACAACATGAAACCAGAGGAAGACCAAGAAGAAGGTGGATTTAAAGAATTACAAACATTCTTAGACGTCACAATATTACTGCATATCAAGCGACAACACGTGTCGTAGCCCGAAAACCTATCGTTATTCAATCCTGCTCATCATCATCACCAAGTGCCGTCTCCGCAACGAAGGTTGGCTGCAACGTATCTCCAACATCTCCTGTCTCTTGTCTTGGTGGTGCACTCTGCTAGACTGTAACCTGTCCATCGTGTAATGTTACTCTCCCACTTGTATCTCTGCCTACCTCTTGCTCGCTTCCCTTTGACTTTACCCTCAAGTAAGGTCTTCAATAGGGTGTCATGTCTTTTAATGTGTCCAAAGTATTTTATTTGCCTGATCTTTATTTCTCTTAGTAGTTCTTTCTTCATATTAAGTGTTTTTAGCACCTCTTTATTTGTTTTCTTCTCTTTCCATGATGTTCTCCCTATTCTTCTATATACCCACATCTCAAAGGCATCAATTTTGTCTTCTAATTGTTTATTTAGTGTCCATGTTTCTGAGCCATACATTAATATGGAATAGATGTAGCATTTTATAATTCTCATTTTTAACTTGTTTGTAATTTGTTTAGATATTAATAATTTCCTCATGTCATTGAAGGTACTTTTAGCCATTCCTATTCTCCTTTTAACTTCTGTTTCACATCTGCCATCATTTGTGACTATGTGTCCAAGATATTGATACTGTTTTACTTGTTGTAGTTTCTCTCCCTGTATGTTTATTTTTACCTCCTGTTCTTCTGTGTCTTTGCTGATTATCATGGTTTCCTTATCAATCCTGCTATCCCTTGCAGAAAAACGCAGAGAAAAGACATAGATAAATAGAACTTCAAGTTACCACTTATGTCTTTTCTAACTTACCTCTGAATCCTGAGTCGGGGATGTCAATGTTGTATCTACCTCATCGATGTCCATGTCTTTTGACAGGATTACTATAAAAATAAAATTAGCACGAATGATGGTACAATATATATATATATATGAAGTGACATTCTTTCCAGAAAGTTGTCGTTATTGTGGATACTCTGAACACCTCTCTGTCTTGGGCAAGCAAGCCTGCATTGGTCAGAGACATGTGCATAGATTCTTCGATGCCACTGGTCCATCGTTTTGTTGGTCTTTATCTTCTTCTCTTACCTGGCACTCTGCCCTCTAGATCAGCATTCGATACCATCATGTGGCTGTGTGTCAAAAATAATGTACCTTACTTCTTAAGATTGTATTTAGAAGCCACCCTTCATTTAGTTTCTTCAATTTCAAACCCTCAATGTTCTTCGTTTTCTCTGCCCGTGATATTCGTAGGATCGTTCTATAGCATTTGATTTCAAATGAGTTTATTCTTTTGGATATTGTCTTGTTTAAAGTCCAAGTCTGTTGTCATAATTTTTGTTTTCTTTACGTTTAGATATAGATTTTAAGTCTATTTGTATTTCTTTTTTGGTCAGCAATTATATGGACGGAGTTTACATTCGTTTCGTGATGACGGAGAAGTGCAACGCTTCATCTGAAATTGATACTTTGACTTATCGAGAGGTGAATACCGTGTCAAGTCGTAGAAGTGACACCTTCAATGAAGTGAGAGGAATACAATGACTCAAACTCTACAATATTATAACAATAAATATAACGAAAATGAATTGGACAAATCAAAAGATGTAAGATTTTAGCGTACATTATATGGAAGTAGGCGATCAGTAACTCATTCATCACCGTAGACATCTGCTCATATGCTAATCTATGAGATACTATTTGAATTTTAAGAATTTCTCATTATTCAGGAAGATGCAGGCACATGTTCGATGAAAGCTGTAATTAATGTCTTTATGGATAATGTCTGTATGAGTAATATCTGCATAGATAATGTCTGTATGGATAATGTCTGTATGAATAATGTCTGTATGGATAATGTCGGTATGGATAATGCCTGTATGGATAATGTCGGTATGGATAATGTCTGTATGGATAATGTCTGTATGGATAATGTCTGTATCAATAATGTCTGTATGGATAATGTCTGTATGGATAATGTCTGTATGGATAATGTCTGTACGGATAATGTCGGTACGGATAATGTCTGTACGGATAATGTCTGTACGGATAATGTCTGTACGGATAATGTCTGTATGGATAATGTCTGTATGGATAATGTCTGTATGGATAATGGACGGCAGAAATATCTAATACATGAAAATGTTATTGATGTGGCAGCTCATAATTGTTTTAAGAGCATCATTGAAACAGATACACCTGGTAAAATAACATCTAATTCATTAGATCAGCCATTCTTATCAACATATCACAATGCACATATCCTTCACAATTTTTCCCTTTAATCATATCAACACGAATGTCCATATCAGGGGCGTAGATAGATACCTTTTCATAAGCGATTGGTGTGTGTGTGGGGGGAGGAGGGTGTTACCATAGAAAAGGTCATTTGCCAAATTTCATTGAAATTCCAACGTGTTCAATAAATTTTCGATTTTTTTTGTTTGCAGAAATTTGTTGATGGACGGGGGAGGGGTAGTTTATACACCTTTTGACTGCGTTTATAACGCTAAACCTCATGTTCTGTTTTCCTAAGTGTGGTGGGAGGGGGGAGGCTTTAACACTACCTCTCCTGTCCCCTTATTCACAGGCTTGTCCCTTATCCATCACAACACTTACCATCCAGTCTTATTAATACATATCCCTATATCCTTCATAATTTCCCACCCGCCCGTATCTTATCAACCTGTACTTTCATCTAAAATATCTCTACATGGGGGCATGCATTCATATAGGCATTACCCTACTCGCTCGCGCGTGGCATTATGAACATGTCATTCTACTGCATTCGTGCGCATAAAAATCGATTTCCTGGAATTTTCTTTTCCTTTTTTACAGTTCAGTTAATAATGTACAAATCATAGATCTTTTCTGCTAGACAGCAAACACAGAAGCGAAAACGATACCGCACACATAGATCAAAAGTTAATACACAATTGCAAAGACCATAAACAACCATACAGAAATTGAAAACAATATATGAAGTGAGATTCATTGTTTTTTGTAGACATGATACACTATTAAAATCGTATAAATGATCGTAGAAATATTTTTTTAATTTCTGTAAAAAAATGGCAGATATTTATATTTGTGGCGTAATTTATTGGTACACCTTTCCCGCGCCATTGAGGGAGTAAAAATGAAAGTAAAATTAACCCATAGCATTTATTAATGCCGTAGAGGTGTAAGATTTTAGCGATCTCACATTTCAGTTGCTCTGATATATGAGGGCAGTAGCCATCTCCTCTCCCTCACAATCTTTATTTCCCGGATTAATTCGGTAACCAATTAAAGACTGGATCGATCAGGTAGCCATTACGATATGAAAACATTTTCGCATCAACTAGGGAATTAACCCATGACCACTCATATACGAAGCCAGTGCGCAATGCGGAGACCACTGAGGGAGTACGGGTAATACGATGTTAGACCGGTATTTCTCAATGGCCAACGACAAACATGGTGAAGTAACATCATACCTACCACACTTACTTTATAAGAAAATATGATATCATTTCATGGCAATTTCGGTGTTCGATCAGAGTAATAAGTACACTAAAGAGTGATGTGGTCAGATCACTCTTGAGTTTCCCATACTTTTTCTGGTACAATTTCCTGATTCTAACCTAACCATCAAAATCACTTATCATTAATATAAATTCAGACTCAGAAATCGAACCCTAAACTACAAGCACAGAAAGTCAACACTTTACCACTGTGATATCCAAAATCACATTTGTTGCACAAAATTTGTTAATTTCTTTTTTTTAAAAACCTATATCAATCTTGAACTATTAATCGCAGGTATTTTTTATTACCTTTTTTTCCACGATGGTGTTTTTGTCCATAAATTATGCCTTATTTTTATCTTCTAGAAGATTATTTCTCTTTACCCTTGTCACGGTCTTATTTCTCCATAACTGATTTGTCAATACCCGATTTGTCAATAGCCGATTTGTCAATACCCGATTTGTCAATAACCGATTTGTCAATACCCGATTTGTCAATACCCGATTTGTCAATAACCGATTTGTCAATACCCGATTTGTCAATAACCGATTTGTCAATAACCGATTTGTCAATACCTGACTTTGCTAGTTCATAATGTTATCTCCAAATCTTCTTTTTCAACAAATATTTTTATACCCGTTTCCTTCGTATCACATTACCAAGATTGTATTCTCTCTTATTTATTTTATTTGAGCCGAATCAATTGAGTTAAAGCTATTCTTTTATTTGCTTAGATCAGGTCTAAATGTGTGTCGGTGTTCTGTTAGTTGTGACTAACGAGAAAACACTGTGCCACTATAGACGCAGCATTAGCTCGAATATTAGTGCACAATTAATGGCGGTGACTTCTTGTATTCAGGGAACGTTTTTTTTTCTCTCTAAGTATATGTATTCTATAGATAGAATCAATAGATTGGCTTTTTAATTGAAGGTACCTAGACATGTATTGAATAGAGATTGTTGATCGATTTCACTTTATATAAATCGATTTCTCCGTTTCCCTACTTCTCTTTCGTGTTCTTCTGAGTTCGTTTCTCAAACTCCTACAGATTAGCAGGATATAGTCCAGAGAAAGCAATGCGTTGTGACATGGTTTATAGATTACTGCGATAGATGCTAGAGAGTGTTGTGGTTGTAAGTTAAGTAATAGTTTTTTTTCCTTGGTTATTATCTACATTCTTTTTTTGTTTCGCAAATATTACTGCTTTTTCTGCCACTTTTTTCTGTCATCCATTTCACGTTCCTGTCTCCTTTGTTTTTTGTCTTTCCTTCCTTTCGTCTTCTCTTGTATCAGTCTCTCCGCTCGTCTCTTATGTCACTATTTCTTGCACCATGATCCTTCGTTTTTAGTGGTCTTCTCTTTAGTGGTCTTCTCTTTAGTGGTCTTCTCTTTAGTGGTCTTTCACCATGTTTGGCAGTCCTAAGTTTTTCATCCCATCTACAATTTCAATTTCATTTCACCAGGTTTAGCCAGTTCTGAGACTAAACATTCAGTTATCTGGTCATAGATTTCACACAAAAATTATTTTCAACTACTGTCTAGTTGCAAGCGGGATAAGCGGTAATAAATTATGGGGGAAAAATATTGTTGACGAAATTTAGCATAGTCCCCTGACATGTTTGATGTCTGTGCTATCGAGCATCAACAGGTGACGGCTGGCAACAGTTTTTCAGTTAGTAGAATCTGGCGTAATAACTTCCTCCTTTTCACTGTCTAGCGTCGTATCTAACAGTTTGGCTAAGATAGCTTGCGATTTGATATTTTCTGATCTTAGGGGCCAGTGCATGTAAAAAATTTTAATCAGCCTAATCGGCTGAAAATATAGTATTGGCGTACCAGATTTAGTTCGTGGATCGTATTTCGACCACCTCTGCTGTAAACCAGTATCTGAAGCGTTCAATTCCATACACTACATCCTGCTAATTTAGTTTAAGGCGGTATGCCAATATTTTAACTTTTAATAAACTCTGCATCTAACATTTCGAAATAACAACTGCTTGCTGACATGGGCGACGATAATGGCAATCAATATGCGTTACAATAGATAGGTAGAGAAACATAAATACAGACAGACATAAATACAGACAGACATAAATACAGACAGACATAAATACAGACAGAGAGACGAAACACAGACTGAACTAGTATTTGATGGAGGAATGAACGGATGAAAGAATAACTGGACCGATGGATGAATGATTGAATAGATGTATAGAGGGAATGGATGGTCGAAGATTCAACATGAAGATCAATATTGAAAAGACAGAAATAGAAATAATGGCAATAGAAAAGAAAGAAAGAAATATCACTATCTCCATCGATGATAAACACCTTAAACAGGTAAATGAGTTCACCTACTTAGAAAGCATTGTATCGAGTGAGGGGAGAACCAGTAAAGAGATACAAAATAGATGCAACAAAACATACCAGATCCTAGGACAGATGACACGTATTTTCAAGAACAAAAATGTAAACATAGACACTAAAGTTGCATTATACAAGACTATTATTATTCCATCACTATGCTACCAGTGCCAAACCTGGACAATGACAGCTGAAGAAAAAAGAAATATTAGTGACAACAGAAATGACATGTCTACGAAAAATACTCCGAGTGTCATGAAGAGATAGAATTAGAAACGATAACATCAGACAGATAACCAAAACAGCACCAGTATTGGAACATATCAAAAGACAACAGATCAAGTGGTTTTCACATGCTTCCAGACTACCAACAGATAGCATGCCCCAAATGGCCATGGTACATAGACATGACGGTTAAAAATCCAGAGGCAGACCATGTAAAAGGTGGATCACAGTAATTAAAGAAGCCACAGGAAAAATCTTACAAAGCAGCACACAAGATGGCGATCTCCAGAGAACTCTTCCACCCCTGACGCCGCAAGACAAACAAGGGCCACAGCGTATAGATAGATAGACAGACAGACAGACAGCAGACAGACAGACAGACAGACAGACAGACAGACAGACAGACAGACAGACAGACTATAGATAGATAGATAGATAGATAGATAGATAGATAGATAGATAGATAGATAGATAGATAGATAGATAGATAGATAGATAGATAGATAGATAGATAGATAGATAGATAGATAGATAGATAGATAGATAGATAGATAGATAGATAGATAGATAGATAGATAGATAGATAGATAGATAGATAGATAGATAGATAGATAGATAGATAGATAGATAGATAGATAGATAGATAGATAGATAGATAGATAGATAGATAGATAGATAGATAGATAGATAGATAGATAGATAGATAGATAGATAGATAGATAGATAGATAGATAGATAGATAGATAGATAGATAGATAGATAGATAGATAGATAGATAGATAGATAGATAGATAGATTTATTGTCGAAATGATGTTGAATAGTTGGAAGACTAGATAAATGATTAGACGGATGGCTGGAAGGGTATATATAAATATTTGGACGATTGGGTGGATGGAATGATGAATGGATGGAGAGATTGGAAAACAGATATCTATACATTTTATCAAATTGTTAGATTGATTAATTTGTATATACATTTATATCAATCAATCTAGTGGCATGTGCGATAATGCACTTCCACAACTCTCTGTATTTTATGTTATTAATAAGTTCAGTTTGTGACATTCTCTCGAGCCACTGTGACATCCCATCCAGTAATTTCTCTTTCTCTTCCTTTGCCTCTTCTCCAACTAAACTTTCAGGTGGTTACTAAATGTTCAAATTTTGCTTTTCTCATCACATGCTCTAAATATCTTGATTGTCCGCTTCTAATTGTTGCTATAATTTGTCTTTTCACTCAAGCATCTCTGAGAACTTCTACATAAGTTTTCTTGTCTGTCCATGCAATTTCTTCTTTATCAACTTCAGCTGTCATTCTCAAACTCCCACCAGATCTTTCTTGTAGCAGGCTAATGGGCCTACTAGATTTCCAGCAAGATGTAGTCCAGAGAATGGAAATGCGTTGTGTCGCCGTTTTATTTGCGCTAATGGCCCGATATATCCCTCTTTTGCGCAGTCCACAAACTTTAAACATATTGATATTAAAAAATGTATACATACGTATACACACACACACACACATATATATATATATATGTATGTATATATACACATATATGATAGAAATATATATATATATATATATATATATATATATATATATATATATATATATATATATATATATATATATATATATATATATACATATATATATATATATGAATATATATACATATATATAATAGAAATATGTAGATTAATATATATATATACATATATAATAGAAATATGTAGATTAATATATATACATATATAATAGAAATATGTAGATTAATATATATATATATACATATATAATAGAAATATGTAAATGAATATATATGTATATGCACACACAAACGAAAATATAAATTTACAGTTTAGTGGGCGTTATAAGGATTATTTGATATAGTGATCTATTAATTGACGGAAATATTTGTAGATATATACATGTATATATGGATATATAATATAAAATTAAAAATATTAAAACACTGAGAAACATTCTATACAATGAAGTAATATCAATGATTATGTGAGTTCGAGTTATATGATGTTATATCGAACCAATTCTGTTTTCTGGATGCCAAGTATGGACATCATAATCGTCAAGTGAGACATTCTTTCCAGAACAAAGTCTTCCCTAAGGATCGCTTGAATTCTCTGCGGTCTTGAGCAAATGTGAAAATGTTAAACAAATATCAACTGTCAAATACTGCATGTATTACGTTAGACAAGTGATGGGAGAGACTTTTCAGCTGACGTTTGACAGAGACGTTTGACACATCCCGCATAAAAAAACAAATAAACAAACAATAAATATGAAATAAATAGCAAATAAACTTCACATAAACAACAACCAAATATCAAATAAACAACAACCAAATATCAAATAAACAACATATGAACATCAAATAAACATTTCAATATCAAACAATTAAACATCAAACGAACATAAAAACGACATATAAGCAAATAAAATATGTCAAATGAACATAAAATAAACAGTAAATAGATAGCAAGTAAAAAGAACAAATAAACAAATGTCAACTGTCAAATACTGCATGTTTCCCGTTAAGGAGTTGCAGGGAGGGCCTTTCCAGTTGATTGATAAAACCCGCTTAAAGAACAAATAAACAAACAATAAAAATGAAATAAACAACAAATGAATATCAAATAAACAGCAAATAAACAACAAATAATCAACAAATAAACAAATATCAAATTAACATCAAATGAATATCAAATGAACTAAAAATAAATAAACATCAAATAAACATCTGCCAAGTAAATACACTACTCATACTTACAATCATATGAAAAAACGTCCAGAAATTCGATTGATGTATAATGCGTGTTTCTGAGAGTAATATTCGGTAATGTTCCGAGAGCTTGTTTTTACAATGGTCAATCAACACAATGTCACATTAAAATATACTAACCAAAACCAGCATTCGCAACATCCTTTGATCTTAATTTAAGAATCGATTTTTGTTTAAACTCGGATTCAGGCTGGGGCAAAGTACATTTGTCAAGAATACTCGTCTGTCAAAAATTATGTTAAAAACACTATCAGAAGTTATGCATGTTTTTACGTAATATTTATGTGTATATTACGTCATCAGTTAGCAAGCATACTTGACATAATATACAAATGTAAATTTACTGCCTACATGAGAGTGTGGGGTGTAAAAATCTCTTTACAGAAAGTTAACAAGCCTTCATTCATTCCTTCTTTTAAATTATTGTCGTGTTTTTCGTTGATTACTATTAATATTCTTTGAGGCGTATGCCAAAAAATGTCAAGGCCGACCAACTAAATGGACGGTAATATTTAAAAAATCAGCCTTTCAGGTTAGGTTTACTTTCTGTACAGATGTCGTTACTGGAGCCCTGCCATGCTATAGACATATAGCTTCATAATCTATTTCAATATTAATATCTAAGAATATTTGTAGCAGGCCCGACAAACTCTTTTCGTATACACCTTTCCACATTGTTTTTTGTGCGCGAGTTATTAAAATTACTCTATATAACTAACTAACTAGACATATGATTAAAACGGAAAACCATTTTGGTATTTATAAGGTGATAACATTCATATTGGAATTGTATTACCTGGGCCCGAAATTGAAGCAAGGAATATTAAAATCTGCAACCTGCAATGTATCTCGCACGAAGCGACTTATAAGGTTTAGATACATTAGGAGCTAGTTATATCATTAAAGTAAAAAAACAAACATTACATGAAATAAAGCAAGGTAAGTAAGTCCTTTGACAATAACATGTTGTCGTGGAGGTTGCTAACTCTTTATGTAGTAAGCCGAATCAACTATTAGGTGGGCGTGGCTAGTTCCCTTCCTTGCTGTGTTAACCTTCCCCAACTCATGCGTCAGGGACATAAATCAACAGAGGCTTTACACCAGTGTAGAATATTATCTTTATTGTGCACTGGGTTTCCCAGAAGTGCACAAATAAATATCAAAATAAACAGAAAAACAAAACGGCATGACGTCTGTCTATAGTACCACTCATAGCACGTAACTCCGTAGCTTCAAGCTAAGATCTCCAGGATCTAAGAGAAGTTCAGATTTTAATAGGACACCATGATCCTGGTTCGAACTCGCGACTCCTGAACACAAGGCAAATAGATTAAAAACTACGCCTCCTGCGTGTTGCTGGTGTTTAAAAGGAAAGAAAATAATATCAACACTGGTACCTGCCTAAGAGGGTACTAAGCAGGATTTGTGATGGAATTGGCTGTCCTAACCAAAAGTAATCATATTGGATCAGATATGCTGATTTCAGATATGTCATGCAGAAAGGAATGTATATCGCAGCAAAGCTTTAAACCATGGCACAACCCATTTCATTCTCTGGACTACATCACGCTAGAAATCTAGTAGAATCATTGTCATTGCTGTCTTCTTCTTCTTCTTCAGCGATCATTCTCAAACTCCTGCTGGATCTCTCCTGTAGCAGTACTACTAGATCTCCAGCAGGATGCAGTCCAGAGAATGGAAATGCGTTGTGTCGCCGTTTTCTTTGCCCCAATGGCCCGACACATCCGTCTTTGTTATTGCTGTCTGAATGGTCCTGACGCACAATTTCTTTGGGCAGGATTCGAATCTGGTACATTGGTCGTTACAGAAGCGATCTGTAACACGCCGCCACCAAGCCGTACAATGTCATTCTACATAAGAAAAGATTGACATTTAAACAAAATACAAACTAAAAATGAAAATTATAAAATGCTACTTCTATTCTATATTAATGTATGGCTCAGAAACATGGACAATGAACAAACAACTAGAAGATAGAATTGATATCTTTGAAATATGGATATACAGGAAAATGAGAAAAACTTCGCGAAAAGAAAAGAAAACGAACAAAGATCTTCTATGGCGCATTTCACCAGCTTTTCCCAACATTAAAATGATGTAGCTCAGCAAATATATAGCGCATTTAATTGAAATTTTGTGCGTAATTTTGAAATGTTACAGACTCTATTAAATAATCTTTTCATTCAAATTCAGCCATTGGTTTAAATTTATGTTTATATGCGACATAGATGAGAATCTTCTCGTGAGCACATATTTCACACACAAAAATTAGAGTGTTTACAGTCAATTATATGACACCATTTTCACATGATTTGTTTATCATACAATTGGCATGATATAAGCGAAATTATACGATTCTGTACTCTAGAACACAAGACAGACATTATTTAAAGGTTTTATCCTGGTGTCACTCTCAAATTCTCTGTTAGAAGGGTCTCACATTAAGTTTGTAGTTGGCTAGAAAAATGAGCTTGTCAGTAAAGTTTATAACAATAGAGCAGATCACAAATAATATTGTTTAAGTATTTCTGCAGTGAAGCTGAATATTTAATACTCTATGAATACTATATCATTCTATTTCAAACCTAGAAAAGAGGATTTTTCATGCCTTGTGGTTAAGTAAATGAACAATTGGATATCAAATTCTGATGTGTCCAACTCAAGTTGTTTACACATGAAAAATATACCAAGATTAGTCAATAATTTTTATCATATCCTAGTCGATCTTAGATCAGATCTCTCCTATTTTCAAAAACAAACATGTGAACATGAACACCAAAATTGCACTATATAAAGTGATAATCAGACCATCATTGTGCTATCAATGTTAAACTTGTACAACAAACAACAATATTGTTGTACACTAACAACAATAGCTAAAAGAAATCTTATTACAACAGAAATGACTTATCTACGTAAAATTATCGGAGTAAAAATAAAGGACAGAATCAGAAATGAAAATATTACAAGACTAACAAACAGAATGCCAATACTGGATTACATCAGAAGACAACATATTAAGTAGCTTTCACAAGCTTTCATACTACCATCAGATTGTGCCCTTAAAAATAGCATTGCTATACAGACACGATGGATACAAAGCCAAGGGTAGACCATGCAAAATATGGATAACAGAAATAAAAGAGTCAACGAAAACTAACATTTATGAAGCACATAAAACGGCAGTCTCCAGACAGTTATTTTCTACCCCTTGCCGAAAGTCATTAAGGGATATAACACGAAAATAAAGAGTTATTGACAAGCACATTAGAGGAGCAACGTTCCATTATGATATTCTATGAACCGTTAAGTGGTGATACATATGGTATGGTAGCGCACTAAATCTCAATGACAAGCAGTGTCACAAGTATCTGGTATATCAATCATTTAAGAAATCACTGTAAACGGGTATTTATATTCAAACATGGTGGACAAATTATTGTAATAGTAGACACGCCTATGAATCAGCTCATGAAATCTGTATTTAAAGCGGTAAAACTTATTTTTTCGAGACACTAATTAGTATGCCGGCAAAGTTCAAAAAGATTTCATTCGTGCATAAAAACTGGACTTGATACACAAATATAAAGGACACATATAAAGTAAAATATAAAGTAAAGTTGGTTCTAACCAAAAATAACAGCGTATGCAAAAAATGGCATTTATGCGTTATGCGGTTAATCAGATAATTGCATTTGTTTGAGGGCAAAGCTGGTGAAATGTGCTTCTTCATGCGAAAAAAGAACTATTATAGGAAATAAAGATCAAACAAATCCAGTATTTGAGATATATTAAAAGGCAGGACACTTTGTTGAAGACCTTACTTCAAGGTAGAGTCGAGATGATGATAGCGAGAATTAGGCAGAGATATAAGTGGGAGGAAAACAGCACAAGAAGAGCATGTTACAATCAGCAGAATGTACCATCAAAACAAGAGACAGAATGTTGGAGGTTCGTTGCAGCCAACCTTCGTTGCGGAGACGGCACTTAAAGATGATAATGCTGGTTATAAATCTAATCACAATACACATTGAGAAGTCACAAATTAAAACTTGAAATTTTACGCAAAACTCGAAAAATAATATTTATGTCCAAAAACATTCCATTACAGAAATCCTACAACATAAATTATATTCGTGTATTTGACGACACCGAAAACATATCTGTATGACCTGCAATCATAAACTGGTTGTGTATGCGGTTCCAATTTTGTAAATCATTCAACTAGATAATACCAATATAAAAACGGAAGCCTTAAACACGTCGCGCGCGCGAAATCACACCTTGTCTGTAAAGGTATTTCCAACACCCGATGTTAAAGTCATTTGTTGACGCAGATATATATATATTTGCATTAAAAAAAATTGTCTCTGAAAATAAGAGTCGGTTGTTGTGTCAGGAAAACTTATTTCCTTTTGGCATTATTAATCGTGACTCTTGTTAAGAAATTGTGAGAACATAATTCTTAGTTCCGTTATTATTGTTGCATTTTGTTTTCCTCTTTTAAGTTTAACTGTCTTTGTTTTGTTAATTTAGGTCTGCAGTTTTTTAAGTACATGAGGCCAGGATAATAACAGTAAACGGGAGCAGTACTTTTATAGTATAATTATATATCTTGAATATATTGGATTTTTTGACTACCATCTACATTCATTTTGTTGTTGTTGTAAGCAACCTAATCGAGGGGATCTCCATAGCGTAGTGGTTAAGCTGTTTGCCTTGTGTTCAAGAGATCATGGGTACGAATCTGGCTCGTGTCCTCGGAGATCCCTGTGGATTATCACTTGAAGCTACGGAGTTACGTGCTATGAGTGGTACTCTCGGCAGGTGGCGTGCCGCTTCGTTAAGAGTGACGGAGTACATGGGAAACCGAGTACAGTGAAGTCAATCTTCTACGGATTTAAAACTCTTTTTACCTAATCGATACCATGATTGCATAGTTGCCTTTCTGCCTGGTATCTCCGACTTCTAGCACCTGTGCAGGACATGTTTGATATCGGTAATGGCCTGACCAATCTTAGTTTAAAGCCTCTGTTGGTTAAAGGAAGCCCCCATCTTCACTTCAAAGAGCCCTCGATGTGGAAAGGATTATATAGTCAGCAGTAGGGACGCTTTCTTTGAAGAAAGGTGATACGCATAATTATCTTCAGTTTAGTCGTCCTAGAAGCAGCGAGGCCTGTATGCATTTTGGCATTTCTGTGTGTGTCTGTGTGTGTGTGTGTGTGTGGGGGGGGGGGGTGTCAGTCTGTCAGTTACGGCCGGGAGAAATATGACATTTAGAATTGTTCTCTTAGTAGTAGCTACAGGGGCGTGCGGTAGATTTTCTCAGCATGATGCGTCTTCGAAATACCGCCCCTTAAATGATTAAAAAAAATTCTTTAGTGATTCACATTTTTATTCCCCCATTTTTATTCTTCTTGATTCTTAATTAGAAACTGGCCTCACAGCACGTGGGGTATTCCCATAAGTGATCCGCCCTTTGTTCCAGCAACCATGTGACTTGATTGTGTTTCGAGTTCAATGTCGCCGAAACATACGTTGACATCAGGGCACAACTCTGGCCCTTGCGACAGGTTTCTTTGTTGTTCCTCCCGCCCACGCCATGCCCGTAACTAGTGCAAGCACAACGTCGGCTTGTCGGAACAACATGGTAACTGTTATCGAAGGTTACAACTACGGGATTGTATAGATGACATGCCACGAAGCTTCTATAAGAAGATAACCTCAATATAAAGGCATGTCATCTACTAAGGTTTTCTGTTGAATGGTTGGTTTGTCTAGTGAGCCATTGGTGAGACCCACAGATGTAACCCCTCTCCCTTTCCATCCTAATTATTGACGTAATTTATACACATCCCCTAATGAACTATTACGGTACATAATACTTGTGGAAATAGACACCCACTAATGAACTATTACTTTACATAATACTTGTGGAAATAGACACCCCCTAATGAACTATTACGGTATATAATACTTGTGGAAATAGACACCCCCTAATGAACTATTATGGTACATAATACTTGTGGAAATAGGAGAAATCTAGTTCATGAAGCCACACAGGATTTAATTAAAACTATCCTAAGTGTCAAATATTTGCACGAATAGACAAATAGAATATATTTTGCATGTTATGAACAGTTATAGAAGTTAACAGTTTCTGTAGCTCATTATTCTCCGTTTGTATACATATATATTTTCTGTCTGTCTATAATCTGGGATAAGTACGTAGAATATATATATATATATATATATATATATATATATATATATATATATATATATATATATATATATATATATATATATATATATATATATATATATATATATATATATATATATATATATTATTAAACACCCCATTTGCATATAATATTGTAAAGGGTGAAGGTAGACGCTTAGTAAACGAATAAAAGTTCCAGTGTCGGTTAACAACCTTAAAAAAGAAATGGGTGGCTGGGGTAACACAGGGAATGGGTGGCTGGGGTAACACAGGGAATGGGTGGCTGGGGTAACACAGGGAATGGGTGGCTGGGGTAACACAGGGAATGGGTGGCTGGGGTAACACAGGGAATGGGTGGCTGGGGTAACACAGGGAATGGGTGGCTGGGGTAACACAGGGACTATGTCTCGTCGTTAGGTTGTTTTATGACTTATTTTTGTAATATTTATACCTATTTTTGTTCATTTTGATAGCCGCTTAGTGTTTCCTTGTAATCTAATAGGGTTCGGGTTTCCCAACTAAAGAATTTAGAAAGAAGTCCACGTTGAATTATGGAAATAATGATACAATGTCACAAGCCCATAGATTGAAAAGAGGGGAGGGGGGGAGAAGAGAGGAGAGGAGTCTCTCCATGAAACCAGAGTACAATTATTCGTATTTTGCTAAAATGCTGGTAACACCCCTTCCCTCAATCCCACCTTTTTAATAGCTATTTTATATACTTTAACAGTTCATATTTTAACAGTTCATACTTTAACAGTTCATACTTCAACAGTATATTCTGCGACAAGGATACGCAGTTTTACATTGATTACCATTTCACGACGTATATCACACAGTTAATTCCATGGACACCACAAATCTGGTCAAAAAAAGCTATCGATTAGCGAAAGTCAAATTTATTGTAGGAAATAGTCCCAGCTGGTGTGATATTGTTGGTTTTGATCAATTATCATATCTTTGAGTACACGGCGTATCTTAGGTTGAAAAGGAATTCATAATTTCTTGGTGTGCAATTTTGAATGTGAAAATGTGTGTGTGTGTGTGCGTACGGCGTCCATATTCCTTATCAATAGAGATATGCAATCTTTCAATGAAGCTTTTTTTTAACATCCAAGAATGATAAATATACAGGGCCGTATATATATCTAAGTAAGGGAGGGAGGGAGTTTATCTCGTCACAGACAATTTTGCATCCGGACTGTTCGGAAAGCAATGGAAAACTACTGAACGTATTTATATTACTTGCAAGGGGCCTAGTGAATGAAGGGCTTACTGGAACAATTGTTACTGGAAGTAGGAGGTGGCTAAAGAAAGTTACGGAATGAGACAGACATCCTGTTACATTTGAACAAATTGTAGATTATATATATATATATATATATATATATATATATATATATATGTGTGTGTGTGTGTGTGTGTGTGTGTGCCGTGATGTTTCAGCACATCACTAATACTTTCCTGGTCATAGCTTGGGTACAGGGTAATGTGAGAGCGGATAGATTTATTTCAAAGGAAATTGTAAATATTTGCTGATTATGTACAGCAGATACTTATTTTATTTTCTATTATGAAACTCATGTCGAAGATGAAAATAAATTGTTTATATAGTGAATTAACACATAAAATCAACCAACCATTGATAGCGTTACATTGGCAGTGGGAACACATCGTGTTTATGTGGATTATAAAACCTTAGTTTCTTATCCTTTGAGTCTAAGCACTATCTAACTCTCACATGTGAAGGGGACGCATTCTTGAAGAATTCTCGATACAAAAAGGAAACCTAAGAAAGAGTAAATTAATTGTGAAATTTTAATCATAAAAAATAATGACAGCTTTACGAAGACTCACGTTTAATTTTGTCCCCGGACACGCGGGCGTGGAGGGAAACGAACGAGCCGACCAATTAGATAGCCTCGCCATCATAACAGACGGTCAGGCTATGGACCGAGCAGACCATTGCTCTTCGTGAGTCCTCACGATCAGAGGATTTTCCGATGAATGAGCATGAGTCAATATCGAGAATGCGCGAATTGGGAGTGAGAATGGGTGTGGCCCGTAGAGAACCCCTGACAAAGATTTCAAAAAGGGTAGTGAACCAACTTAGAACCGGGAACCATCAGCCGTTATACACTGAGAGATTTACTGGAGCGGAGATCTGAGCACCTATGGACTTGTCCGGTGTGCGAAGAGGATAATCAACATACCTAATACCTAAGAATGTCAGCTTACCCAAGCATGTGAATCTTGATCTTGATGGACTACGTAGATGATACTAACAAACGGCACAGCTGATAGAAATGCGACTTTGAGCAGAGAGGCGTTAATCGCATAGAACATGGAGCATAGAGCACTGAAAAAAACCATTATCATCTTGTATCCTGTACTATTTTCATTGATCTTAACTTTATCTTGCCGCTGATGTCAAATCTGTAAGAGGTCGAGATTGACGATTAGAGCAACATCACTAACTTGAATATGTTATGTTATGTTCCTCCAGGGCCATTGGCGGCGCATAGGGTAGAAACCATATCTTTCCATTTCTGTCTTTGTGTTGCCAGGTCTTTCAATTCTTATTTAGAATTGGTCTTTCACGTGTTGTTTAGGTTCATTGACATGCCTTCTCTATTATTGGTTCTTCGTAGAGTTTCTCTAGGTCTCCCTCTTCTTCTTACTCCAGGTAGCACCCAATATAGTGACTGCTGGGGAATTCTTAGGCTGTTCATTCTGAGAACATGGCCGATGTAAGTCCAACGCCATTGTCTAATGAAGGAAGATATATAGGTTTGTTTGCTTTCCTCTCTTATAGTAGTGTTAGATTTAACTTGAATATGACAGTGCTTAAATTCAAATACATCATCAACTACAGTTTCAGCAACTTAGGCACGGCGGCATTCTATGCCAGAATTTGATTTCTGAGTTATCTCCACATACGTCAGAGATACAGTAACACACGCTTGATACTGTTGTCACCATAGCATGCAAAGGGGGGTTATATTGTCTTAAATTCATTCAACATGACTGAAAGGGGCACGCCTTTCCAAAGGAGAGACAAACTCATTAATTACCTACCTACCTATATATTTTTTGGGGAGGGGGGAGAAGGGTTAGAATCAGTGTTTAGAATTAATAATTAATTCTCTAATTATGGTTAAGTTAATGTAAAAAGTGCGCTATTTATAGCATAACGGTGGACGAAACAGCATTTTTACCCAAGATATGATATTTAATAATGATATAGCTTGTGTTTCTTCACGGCGAACTATGGAGAAGATATCATATCTAATAATGATATAGCTTGTGTTTCTTCACGGCGAACTATGGACAAGATATCTTCTTCTTCTTCTTCAGCGTTCATTCTCAAACACCCACTGGATATCTCTAGTATCAGGACCATGGTCCTATTAGATTTCCAGAAGAATGTGGTCCAGAGAATGGAAATGCGTTGTGTCGCCATTTATTTGCGCCAATGGCACGACACATCCGTCTTCGGCGGGGAGAAGATATGATATCTAATAATGGTAAAGCTTGTGTTTCTTCACGGCGAACTATGGAGAAGATATCATATCTTGATATCTAATAATGATATAGCTTGTGTTTCTTCAGGGAGAGCTATGGAAAATGCGAGACAATTAACTTGTAACGATCCGCTCATCTGAGGTCTGTCATGACCTATCCACAACACAATCATATCGCTCCGAGAGGAGCTACTCCTCTGAGAGGCTACTTTGCTCTTTTCATTCATTGGTGGCACATGCTTACTCGAAGTGACGTGCAATAGGGTAGTGTTATGGTGTATTTATTTTGATAGATACGAAATAGGCCTCGGATGAGCTTAGCGTTTAGTTGTATCGCCTTTTCTATAGTTCACTGCGATTTCTTCGAAAACAGTTATCAACGGTAAACACAGATAAACAGAACAAAACACACACAAAAACAAGTGAAACAATATGTCATAGGCTTATATATTTACAACATTATTATTTTTATTGTGGACAAAAGAAATCAGCAAACTCATAAACACAATTACTGTTGCCAACAACATGTGACTAGATTTATTTTACAACAAAGCTTCACATCTTTTCTAAGCAAGTGGCTGCTAATACTGTGTATCAATCATAAGCCAGCTACATTAACTCTTGGTAGCGCCATGCTGTATAGCGTGATTTGTTAAAGGGACTAAATAAACTCGGAGATACAGTATATGGTTCAGAGGTTCTGAAAGTATATGTCTCAGGGGTTCTGAAAATATATGTCTCATGAGTTCTGAAAATATATGTCTCAGAGGTTCTGAAAGTATAGGGGACTATGTCTCAGAGGTTCTAAAAGAGCAGTGAGAATTGTTTCATTCGCGTGGGGGTCAAGCCTGAAAGTGAAGCATATAATAATGATACCGTTGCTCGCAAGGCATATCGTAAGAAGCGAATAAGGAGGTTTTATGGATGGAGTTGCCTATTCCACCTCACAGAAGGTCATAGTGACCCATACGCCATGCTTAAGTCGAAAAGTGTCAGGCCAAAAGGCGCATGTAAGCTGTAGACCATGACACAATCCAATACGTTCTATGTACTAAATCCTGCTGACCTACAGGAGTGTGAGAATGAAAGAAGAAGAAGAAGAAGAAACTAAAAATGAGAATGATAAAATGATATAGCTATTCTATTGTATGGCTCAGAAGCATGGATAATGAACACACAGCTAGAAGACATGATTGATACATGGATATATAGAAGAATAGGAAACACTTCACAGAAATAAAAGAAAACAAACAAAAAGGTTCTAGCAACACTATGTATAAAATAGGAACTATTTAAAAGAATTACAAATCAAACAAATAAAGTATTATGGACATTAAAAGACGCTTTGTTGACAATTTGTTTAAGACCTTACTTGAAGGTAAAGTTGTGGGGGGGGGGACAAGAAAGCAGGTAGGCAGAGCTATAAAATGGAGTGGGGGAAACATCATGAGATGGACAAGATACAGTCTAACGTTGTGCTTCTCCAAGACATGAGACAAGATGTCGGAGATTCACCGCAGTAAACCATTGATGCATCGATGGCTTCTAATGATGATGAAACAAAGCTAAAAGTTCTTAATATTATTTCAATGATTTCTTTTTAAATGCCATTTTATTAGTCTTGCTCAAACATCAGATTGATGAGTTTAGTGATTAAGATGACATGATTACAAGTGGAAATGACATCTCATTCAGTGGCAGATCTGCATGTTTGACATAAATTACAACCATATAAAAACCATAGTCTGCCAAGATAGTAGCGACGCTACATTAAAGGAGTCAACAAAGAGTGCTGTTACTGATGTTTTGCCTTGAATATTAAAATAATATTTCATCTGAGGTTTTTTCAGGTTTATAGAGGACTTAAATTTTTTTGGGTTATAATTAGATAAAAAAAATTTCTGTCACAATTAGATAAAAAAAATGTTTCTGTCACAATTAGATAAACAAAATTTCACAATTAGATAAAAAAAATTTTCTCTCACAATTAGATTTAAAAAAATGTTTGTCACAATTAGATTAAAAAATTTCACAATTAGATAAAAAAAAAAATTTCTGTCACAATTATATAAACAAAATGTTATCACAATTAGATAAAAAAAAACTTCTGTCATAATTAGATAAAAAATATTTTAACATTTTTCTGTCACAATTAGATAACAAAACTTATAAATTTATTTTGAAAAGTTTATAGATCAGCATTTTTGTGCTCCTGGTGAATTTCAATGACAATGGTTCAAAAGGCATGAGCTCATGGACCTGCTGGATCCGTAACCAACCAACTCCTGGTGAAAGTAAAAAACAAAACTTGGATGAATGGACGTGGTTCAAATCCCATCTACTATTTCCTGATTTAAATACAAGCGATAAAGCAAGACAATCAAACTTATCACAAAATGAAATTTTATGAACAAAAATGGACAACAATGATAAAATTCACATAGCAAAAGTTTTAAACCTGCATAACAGCACATACCCGGTAGGTCAATGTGTCAAATTACAGATCTTTGTTCAGGACGGGGGGCAGTTGAACATACTTACAATATTGCAACATTGAAATGACATGCACCAACTAAATAAACAGGAACATCACACACTTCAAATATAATATTGTACATCGACATCAGTATATTTTCATTTTTCAGATGATCAGCAGGCGTTTTACCCCATTTATATAAAGTGAAATCCCTTTATAACAACTTGGTCAGAACCGATGAAATATGTGTATGTAATAATCAACATTCGCTTTATACAATTAACACTTGCACGATTTCAACGTGTATGCAGACTTGTCCCAATAGGAAACAATTGAAGGGGCAAGAAGCAGAGGAGAAATAAAAGCATGGACAGACAACATCACAGACTGGACAGGACAAGATTTTTGCGTATTCATCTGCATCGCTAAAGATAGAAATCGCTGGAGGACTGTATGCTGATGTATCAAATGTGGTACCTCTATGACCTTAATGAGTTAAGGATTTATCGATAGATAGATAGATAGATAGATAGATAGATAGATATAAAACTATATACAATTGGGGATCTCCCTAGCATAATAGTTAAGCTGTTCACCTTGTGTTCAAGAGGTCATGAGTTTGAATCCGGCTCGTGTCATCTTATTTATAAGGTGTAATTTTTCGGAGATCACTGTGGATTATCACTTGAAGCTATGAAGTTACATGCTATGAGTGGTACTGTCAGCAGGTGGCATACCTCTTCATTGAGAGTGACGGAGTACATATGGGAAATCGAGTACAGTGAAGTCAATCCTCTGCGGCTTTTAAACCCTTTTTTAAAACAATTATTTCATTAAAATTGTATCTCCGTATGTTTTTTCATGCCTTATCATGTCCATAATATATATAGAAGTAACAATGTTATTATTGGTCGAGGCTGCTGCTGCAGCTGCCCGATAGTTCTTTGAGACTCATTGTAATATGGCAGTTATAGTGTCTGATTCTCAGTCCCTTCTTTGAAGGATTTCTTCTTTAGCCTTCATTCTCAAACTCCCACTAGATCTCTCTTGTAGCAGGACAATGGTCCAACTAGATTTCCAGCAGGATGTAGTCCAGAAAATGGAAATGTGTTGTGCTGCCATTTTATTTGTGCCAATGGCTTGGCAGATCAGTCTTCTGCTGTCTTTGAAGTATTTAAAATGGTTGGTGTCAGTAAGAGTGAATGAACTCTATAGTCTAACCTTCTGGGTATCACAGCCTAGATCGTGCTAGATTTCATAAATATCTGGGTATCACATGGATTTACTGCCTAGATCATGCTAGATTTAATAAAAAATGAGAGAGCTGAAAGGACTGAGTGGAATGCACTTATTGTCATTGACTTGAGAATGGATAATGGAGACATTTTCCGGTTGTTTGGCTAATGCTTGTTGAATCGAGACACTGTTATAGATGGTGTATCTTGGATATCATTGGGAGAATTTGGTAGTCAGTGTAGTTAGAGCGAGTGTTGAGTTTTTAGAAAAACACTGAGATAATGTTAAATGGAAAAAATGAAAGAAACACCACTATTCTAATCAATGATCAACTACTTAAACAGGTGAAAGAATTCACTTATCTTGGAAACATCCTATCAATGAATGGGAAAAACACCAAAAAAACCCAACATAAATTCAACATAGCATACCGGATCTTGGGGCAATTGTCTCCTATTTTCAAAAACAAATATGGAAGCATGAACACCAAAACTGTACTATATACAACAATCATCATACCATCACTATGCTACTAATATCAAATGTGGACAATAACAACAGAATCCAAAAGAAAATTTGTTAAAAGGGAAATGACTTGTTTACGTAGAATCCTCGGAGTAACAATAAGAGACAGAATCAGAAATGAAAATATCAGAAGACTAACAAACACAATACAATCTTGATTACAACAGAAGACAACAGATTAAGTGGTTTTCACATGTTTTAAGACTACCATCAGACAGTGTCTCTCAAAATAGCATTACTATACAGACATGATGGATACAAAGCCAGGGGCAGGCCTTGCAAACAATGGATTACAGAAATAAAAGAGTGAATGAAGACAAACATATATGAAACAGACAAGAAGCCATCTCCAGACACAATCAGACACAAATAGACACAATCAATTGACTTACTACTAGTCATTAGAAAAAAAAAGGCACTCAAATGACTTTAATACCAGCCATTAGAAAAAAAGAAACAACCAAATAACTTAGTAAAAATCATTAGAAAAAAGACACAATCAAATGACTTTAATACCAGCCATTAGAAAAAAAAGACACAGGCAAATGATTTTAATACCAGCCATTAGAAAAAAAAAGACACAGTTAAATGACTTTAATATCAGCCATTAGAAATAAAGACACAGTTAAATGACTTTAATACCAGCCATTAGAAAAGAAGAGAAACAACCAAATAACTTAATAAAAGTCATTAGAAAAAGAAGTCAAAATCTATGATATGAACATCACTTTTGAAAAAGATAATCCGATGACTTTAATAACAATCTTTACAAAAAACACATAAATCATGGCTAAGACACCTTCAGGGGAATTGATAAAAATACTGAATGTAGTAGTTACCACCTCCAAAATCAGATGTATCTGGCCATTTGTATAAATAAAATTACAACACAATACACTTCTGTTCTCTGGACTATATTCTACTGGAAATCAAGTAAAGTCATTAGCCCGTTACATGAAGTTTCCAATGGAAGTGTTAAAGTGAATAATAGAAGAAATAAATGCTTAGATGATTTTAACTTCAGTATTTGAAAGAAAAGGATAAAAATAAATGCTGTTAAAGTTAAAAAGCCAGTGATGAGACTTGTAGAAGAAGAAGGGATTCATTTCAATCTCCAGGAACTATGAGCAATTAACTCTTGTTTACTGTGTACAGTGGGGCGGTTTCTCTGAACCTCTCTTTCATGAGCAGAAAACTTCAACTTACATTGGTATGCAGCGTCTTGAGGGGAAGCACCTTACTTGGAGAGGGTCTCACACCTGGAACTTTCTGGTGAACATTCTATAGTAGATGTTCCTGAACCAGACATGTTTATTGTTCTGTCCACCTCATGGCAATTGCCTACCCTTAGAATGTGATATTGTGGTTTGTCTTGGTACTGTGAATTGTCTAATAATTTATTTAAGTCAGTTCTTGGAGTTTCTTATCTCCCTTAAAATGAGTAATAAACTCATCTGGTGTGTAAAAGGGGCCACACCTTCTGTCACTCCTATTTATGGTTTTTGAACATCCAGTTGAAAATTCAAAGGTTAGACAATTTCAGGTGTGGTCTACGTCACAAGACCCATTTTGGTATTTGGGTAATCCACTATGTGTCTGTCTTGTGAATGAATTATTTCACAGCTGATAAACCATTTCTCATGTACGACGATGTTCTTATTGCTCACTTCACCCTCAGGTGACTATCCCAATTTTCTGTCTTGGTTTACTTTTATACCAATTTTATAGCTGTCAATTAAATATAGGCCCTAATAATAATAATAATAATAATAATATACCTGTATTTAAAAAAATCATCAGGTGTGTCACATATTAATAACATTGCAGGAAGCAATAACAATACACAATCATTAATATTTGCGCAACAGCATATAGCATATATTCATACATAATAAATAACACAAACATAGGTTGAAATCATACACAGAAAAAATGGCATGTTGTGCCAAGAGTACATTTAAACTCTTGTGGTTATTGTTTGAACTGGATTTCATGGCAAAAAAAAAAAACCACCATCAGATCTGAATTTGTGCGAATCTATATGTTGATTTCAAAGGTTCTAAAATTATTTTTATGTAACATGTTGTTGTTCAATGCATAGATAAATGATCTGTTGCAATGGTTCTAAAACTTTATTGTCTCAGGTAACATTTTCTTATATAGATCTGTTCTCTATTCAATGCATACTTAAATGATGCATCTCAATGGTTCTAAAACTTTATTTGTATAGATCGATATATAGAATATGTAAGTGATCAGTAGTTCTGAAACTTTACAACTCTACAGATCTCTACATATATACATTTATGAATCTCTTAAGGTATGGTAAAGCAGTGTTTCTCAAACATTTTGTTACAGTGGACTGACAATTTGTTTCTCAATGTGCTAGGGACCTGTGAGCGTGGTGAGGTTCAGAGGTTTTATATGATGTATGCAAGGATTTGTACTGATTTCTTGCGAACTGGCAGACTATTTACCGATGAGTCACGGACCAGCACTGATTCATAGGCCACCATTTTGAGAAGAACTTCATAGTGAAATAATAAAGCCATTATCCAAATTCATCACATTTTGTGTTCAAAATTTGGCCATGATATATTCACAAGTACATTTTTGGATTTCTCTAAGAGTTAGTTCTCGACTACATGCTGTGAAATATATTCATTCCAGTCAGCCATGCTCTGTAGAGAGGGATGGAGCAGTTATATAATAAAAACCAAGTTATCTTAGTTATTAAGTTATCATATACATTTGTCTCATCATATTTCTTGAAGTTAATCAGTTCAATGACATTCATTAACTCCCAATATACAAGATGCCACATAAAGTGAATTCTAGTCATTCCCATGTGTACTAGAAGTCACATAAAGTGGCTTTAAATAGTTGTTTTTATATAAAGCAGTGAGCAGAAATGTGGTTTTGGTCTGCATATACTACAGAGATGTGGTTCTATAGAAGAATGCTCAAAGTACTATGCACAGCTAGAAAGACTAATGAAGATGTGCTGGAAGAGAGTCAACTGTGACATAGTGGTTACTTAATAATATGGAAATGAGACAATCTTTATTTTTTTTGGATGAGTTATGAGACAAGGAGGTCTAGATAACATAGTTACAACAGGCAAGGTAAAAAGCAAGAGAGATTGAGGATGACAATGAGAGAAATATTAGTTAGCCTGACATTGTGGCATAATCAAGAATCAACAATGATCCAGATAAAAGACACTGGAAATAGAGAATTTTAGAGGGATATGATCACCTACGCCAGTCAGCATGGCACCTGATGATGATGATACTAAGTGTTATGTACTCATGTTTTATCTGTCACATTAGACAGTTCACAGACTGTTATGTCAAGTGGTTCACCCTAGCAGTCACATTAGACAGTTCACAGACTGTTATGTCAAGTGGTTCACCCTAGCAGTCACATTAGACAGTTCACAAACTGTTATGTCAAGTGGTTCACCCTAGCAGTCACATTAGACAGTTCACAGACTGTTATGTCAAGTGGTTCACCCTAGCAGTCATATTAGACAGTTCACAGACTGTTATGTCAAGTGGTTCACCCTAGCAGTCACATTAGACAGTTCACAGACTGTTATGTCAAGTGGTTCACCCTAGCAGTCACATTAGACAGTTCACAGACTGTTATGTCAAGTGGTTCACCCTAGCAGTCACATTAGACAGTTCACAGACTGTTATGTCAAGTGGTTCACGCTAGCAGTCACATTAGACAGTTCACAGACTGCTATATCCAAGTGGCTCACCCTGTGTCCAAGCTATAATTTGGTAATTCTGTGTAATTGGTCCTCTTTATCAGAGTCAGCATTATACTATTTCTGAGAAGTCTTCAAATATTTATATAATTAAGGTTTTAATTATAATTCTTAAACAAGGACTTCTAAAGGCATATAGGATTGACTTCATTGTATTTGGGTTACTCTATATGTACTGTCAAAGAAGCGGCACTAGAGAGTACCACTCATAGCACGTAACTCCGTAGCTTCAAAGGATAATCCCCACCATTCAATGAAGTTCCATACTCAGTGGCGTAGGTGATCATGTTTCTTCATAATTCTCTGTATATTGTGTTGTTAATAAGTTCAGTTGATGACATTCTCTCATGCCATAGTGATAACCCATCCAGAAATTTCTCTCTTTGTCTTCCTCTGTCTCTTCTTCCTTGATCTTTCCGGTTGTTACTAAATATTCAATTTTTGCTCTACTCATCACGTGTCCTTAAAATCTTGCCTGTCTATTTATAATTATTTTTGCTATCATTTTTCTGTTTTACTCCAGCATCTCTGAAGATTTCTACATCATTTTTCTGTTTTACTCCAGCATCTCTGAAGATTTCTACATTATTTTTCTTTTTTACTCCAGCATCTCTGAAGATTTCTACATTATTTTTCTTTTTTACTCCAGCATCTCTGAAGATTTCTACATTATTTTTCTTGGTTGTCTATGGAATTGTCATCATTCTTCTTCTTCTTCTTCTGCGTTCATTCTCAAACTCCAACTGGATCTAGCTGGATCATGGTCCTGCTAGATTTCCAGCCGGATGTAGTCCAGAAAATGGAAATGCGTTGTGTCGCCGTTTTATTTGCGCCAATGGCCCGACACATCCGTCTTCGGCAGATCATTCTTCTAAAAAATCAGATCTCATTTGCCTCCAGCTCACTTTGAGCTATTTTGTTTACGGCCACTGCTTGATATCCATAAAGAGCACTTCGTTCAATACTCGTATAACAGACTATAACATCTTAGCACTTGAATTCACAAATACATTGATAGTACTCCATTGCATATAATGTTTCTCATTTTTAAATGCTGATTTGGCGTGTGCTATCCTGCTCTTTATCTCATTGAAACACCAGCCATCTGATGTTACAGTGATGTAAAGATACTTTACTTTATCTCAGTGGAGCACCAGCCATCTGAAGTTAAAGTGGTGCCAAGATACTTGATTCTATCTCAGTGGAGTACTAGCCATCTGAAGTTAAAGTGGTGCCAAGATACTTGATTCTATCTCAGTGGAGTACTAGCCATCTGATGTTAAGTGGTGCCAAGATTCCTTATTTAATTCTGAACATATTAATTTTTGATAATCACCATGGATATATGACAATATTACTTTATAAATAGGATGTCATGAGCAGGATTCAAACCCGCAGTCTCTTGAGCACAATGCAAATTGCTAAACCACTATATACCAGGGAGATATGAATCAGTATAAAAACATACAGTTTTCCATAAGCATTCAGTTGCCGAATTGAATCAGTGATTGATCAGAAACCACAAGACTGGTGTCCCCAACTACACTGGCTCAGTCCCGATTACGCCATTTCTCAATCTTCCTACAGCATGAGCCCTGGTACCTTACTACCTGATTGGTGAGTGAATCACAGGAATAATTTTATTTTATTCCACGAATAATAAGTGGACTTAAAACCCGAATCTGCTGGTTAGTAAGTGAATAACTTAGTATTAAACTACCTTGTCTTCTATTTCTGATGCATTTACAAATAATACATTGACTTGAGATATTGAACAAACCTTGATTTCACAACCAAATTATGGATTTCTTGAAATTAATGACAAACAAAATACAATATTAATGGTAATCTCAATGCTTTATAGGTCATTGATTCTAGAAAAATAATCTCACAGTACTAGGTTGTAGAAAAAAAGAGAAAATTTAATAGTTTTCATAGACTAATATTCATGACTTCATTCCTTAACTTAAAAAAAACTGGAAACTCATTTTCAGGTGGACTGACTGGATGTTTCCACACTGGAAACTAATTTACAGATAGATTTACTGGATTTTGCCACACTGCAAACTTATTTACAAGATGGACTAATTTGATGTTTCCACACTAAAAACACATTTTCAGATGGGCTGACTGAATGTTTCCACATTATTAACACATTTATAGATGTACTGATGGGATGTTTACACATTAGAAACATATTTACAAATAGACTAACTGAATGTTTCAACACTAGAAACACATTTACAGATGAACAGATGGGATGTTTCCACACCAGAAACACATTTACAGATGGACTTACTGAATTTTTCCACACTAAAAACACATTTACAGATGAACTGATTAAACGTTTATACACTGTAAATGGGGATCTCCGTGGCATAGTAGTTAAGCCATTTGCAGTGTGTTCCAGAGGTCAAGGATTGAATCCCTTGTTGTGATGTATTGTTTACAAGTGCATTTTCTTGGAGATCCCTGATGATAATTTTTGACAGATTAGCATGCCATAAGTTCTATGCAGGACCATACCACTTTGTTAAGAAGGATAGAATACATATTGGTAAATCTATATACAATGAAGTCAATTCTCAACACCTTTTGAGCCAACACTAGGATGTTTACTGGTCCTCATTTATAACAAAGTCTGACTTTAATGGTGTGGCTATGTCAGTACTTACAAAACATTCCATGCCCTCTTGAAATTACGTCCTTGGATTAAGTTTTCATATGTCACAGTTTTTATCTGAAAAATATTTTCTACCTGTTCAACCTTAAAACTGTTCAATCTGGAAAACTATTCAATCTTTGGCAGCTCCAAGCAAAAACCAAAGTCAAATCACACACAATCAGGATATCTTATTTGCTGATGACTGTGCCCTGAATGCCAACTCTGACGCTGATCTACAAAGTATTATAGACAGATTTTCCAAAGCTTGTACCAAATTTGGGCTTACTATTAGCACTGAGAAAACATAAGTCATGTTACAATCAGCACCAGGCAAAAGCTATCTTGAGCCCTGCATAAAGGTAAATGGCGTAGCACTGAAAGTTGTGAATAATTTCACATACCTAGGTAGTACTTTATCACAAGATGCCAATGTTGATGATGAAATGTATACAGGGATCGCCAAGGCAAGCAACACTTTTAGCAGATTGTACACAAATGTGTGACATAGAAATGACATTAACTTACAGACTAAGCTGACAGTTTAAAGAGGAGTGGTACTCCCAGTGCTATTATACGCTAGCGAAACATAGACTGTGTATAGATGTCATGTAGGAAACTCAATCATTTTCACAAAACTTGTCTCAGAAAATTTATGAACACCAGATGGTAAGACAAGAATCTGAATACCATAGTCCTTGACAGATCTGATATCCCTAGCATTATTATTTTTATGCAGACACAGATTTGTTGAACTGGTACATAGCCTATGCCAGATCACCACCTGCCAAACATACTTCTCTATGGTGTACTGGAGA
The DNA here is from genome assembly GCA_034231615.1 of Meghimatium bilineatum. Taxonomy (NCBI): domain Eukaryota; kingdom Metazoa; phylum Mollusca; class Gastropoda; order Stylommatophora; family Philomycidae; genus Meghimatium; species Meghimatium bilineatum. The sequence goes on from CM067301.1 coordinate 7,059,650, forward strand.
ACGGTACACAATCTCAAGGTGGCCAAAAGAAATGCTACAAGGACACAAGGACTCTTTAGACCTTACTGAAAGCCTTTGAAATAGACCAAGATACATGGGAAGAACTTGCATAAAATAGATCTACAAGGTGCTCCACAGTCAAAAAGAGCGCATCATCTTGTGAAAAGAGGAGAAATGTAGTAGCTCAACAGCGGAGAATAGTTAGAAAGTCATGGGTAGACCAAACACCATCTACAGTGGTCATTCCATGCCCACCCTGTCCAAGGAAATTTGTAGCTCGAATAGGGATTATTAGCCATTTACGAACTCATAGTCAAGGACATAACTCTAACTGAATTTTAAAATTGTATGTAACAAAATTTCATAATTACTTGTGATGGACGAATGAACAAGAACAAATAATATATCCTGCCTTTAGCCGTTCTTATTTGCAGACTTTGAACAATGTCAATTCAATCTACTGTTTTATGTAAAACTATAGTAGGGACTACTTCTTTAAATTTAGAAATCCTGACTTGTAGGTTCCTATATTTTTGATTTAACTTTTTCTAGACCAACCACCTATATAGTGGCAATAATAATGAGCTCTATGAGACATATAACTAATATATCAGTTTTGATGTCATCTATATTCCTTTGACTAGTTTATATTTCATAATTTGTTATATAAGAATATTGATGTTAACCCTATTATTTACTGCTATAGGCCTATGCAAGAATACTTACAGTCACTTCCTTGTTTACCAAAACAAAACTTTTTTTGTCTCGAATAACCACATTTTTTTCACCAAAATTGCCATTTATTGCTGAAAAATAATTAGAACACTAAACTTATTTCTAGGGGTCCATGTATTAAACAGATATTTATAGGGATCACAAAAGATTATACACAGTGTATGTGTGTATATATATATATATAGTATACAGCATACAATATACAGTAAAGATTAAGAATCACTGATTTAAATCAACATGGGATTAATTGATATTCTGATAACTCAGTTTGGTTTATTGAAGCCCTGATAACTTAAAAATTAGTCTGAAATTAACTAATTTCTATAAATTAAGTTAAGATAAATGTCAGGGATTTGTGAATATCTTCAGAAGATTATAGACCAATAGGCTACTTCTATTAAAGGACAAGCCTAGTAGGCCTATGTAGGCATTGGCCTATATTCAGAATTAAGGCCAACATTTTTTCCAGTTTGTTTGTGACATTTCCAAACATTCCATTGCAGCAGTTCACCCAGTAATACTAAAGTAAACAAGTTAATAAATTATGTGTACAAAGTGTGCAAAGAAACAATAGTTAGGCCCTATATATCAACAGTCTTTAAACACTGTGCGAGTTTGAATGTCTGCTCAACTCCCTTGGCCACCGTTGTCTTTACTCCGACTTCTTGAGTGTCGGATACGAGGCTGACCTGTCTGAGGAAGACTTTCTGTATTTACAGGGATTTGATTTAGCCTGTTCTTCTTTTTGTCAAGTTTCTCCAACTTCTCATTACTCTTCATTTCTCTAACCTTGATAAACAAAAGTATAATAAATAAAAAAGTTGTAAACAGTGAAACACTGGAACAATTAGCATAAATAAAAGCATGGGAACCTGCAGCATAGGTCAAGATACGTCAGGTGATGTTCCTTGAAATTACTAAATGACTAACTAGTTTTGAGTGATAGGGAGAACTAAATCTGGAACCCACCAGAATTAACATCCAACACAAATTATTTTGATAAACCTTTTGTTGCGGAAATGTTTTCTCCCAGTGTTCAGAGCAGCTGATTTTCATTGTTTGTATCATATAACATAGGCCCTACTTCCAGCATTTGATGATTTCCGTTGTTCATATCATATAACATAGGCCCTACTTCCAGCATTTGATGATTTCCATTGTTCGTATCATATAACATAGGCCTTACCTCCAGCATTTGATGATTTCCGTTGTTCGTATCATATAACATAGGCCCCACTTCCAGCATTTGATGATTTCCGTTGTTCGTATCATATAACATAGGCCTTACTTCCAGCATTTGATGATTTCCGTTGTTCGTATCATATAACATAGGCCCCACTTCCAGCATTTGATGATTTCCGTTGTTCGTATCATATAACATAGGCCTTACTTCCAGCATTTGATGATTTCCGTTGTTCGTATCATATAACATAGGCCCTACTTCCAGCATTTGAATTGATGAAAAAATCACATCAAGCGAAATTATTTATTTTCAATAACAAATTTTAAACTGCTTTTTTCCATTTTGCATTTTATTTGTGTGCTCTACCTGTACTTTCAAGTTTTGCAATAAAATTAATGTGGTTTTTACCCTTTTTCATTACTCTATTTTTGTTGTTCTCCAGACCTGTTCATTTTATACTGCATTGCTTGCCTGGAATTTATACTTGATTTTGTGATTCCATTCTGTGTTTGTTCATCTCTATCTTGATAAAGACCTTATGGTTGACATGTTGACATTGTGTATTGTTCCATGTTAAACTACTAATAAACACTATATATAGGCCTATATATATATAAAAATACTTACTAATTAGTTTTGATTTTTTTTAAATGAACACAACAAAAAGAGAAACTCTCCTGGTCGTGACTGACAGCTTCACACCCCCCCCCCCCAAATTCTGCATAAGATACTGAAGGGTATCCATGTATAAAAGTCAATATCTACGAAAGGTTAAAAACGTAAATATGGATCTATAGAGAACAAGAACATGTACCTTCATAGATGTTATTGCTTCTTATTTATGTTACTGTGACACTATCCACCTTTTATGATACTTTCTGACAGTTCGGATATTATTTATCCCAGTAGATGAGATGCCATTATAATGAGGCTTTCTTCTTGCGAACACCCTACATAATTTCATCTGTAAAATTACACTTTCCTTTGTGGTGCAACATTCAGAGACCACAGATTTAAACATGATATTAGGCACAACAGATAAACTCCAGCCCTGGCCAATATCTTACATGAAAATGTGTTTATGGTTCTCCGGCTATGAACATGTGGCATATGATGATGTTCGTCCATCGTGATCGACGATGACCAAAAACTCAACCATAATAATAATAACAATAAATCATAAAATAATAAAGTTAATAGTGCGTTTTTAAATGACTAGCAAGTCCAATGCGCGCACAAAATGTTCTTTTACAGAATTGACAACAATAGAAGGTATCTGTGTGAGGTTGAGATGTTTTTTCTTTTCTACGTGTCCACTTCTGTCTTGCAGTTTCTTGTCTGAAATCTTCCGCCACTAGTGCTCCCGTTCTATATAGATTCCTGTGGCATATAGAGTGTGGTAAAAAGCAACTTAGTGCAGGATGTGACAATGTCCTATAAGAATGTGACAAAAGTACTCCCATAATTTGGCATAAAGGGCATAATTTGACAGCCCTCATAGATTTTGATCTATAATTTGACAGCCATCATAGATTTTGATCTATAATTTGACAGCCATCATAGATTTTGATCTATAATTTGACAGCCATCATAGATTTTTAAGAATTTATAGTTGGCAGCCCCATCCATCCCAATGTCCATGATCTAGAGCAGGGGTTCCTATGCACACCTCAAACAAGAAAGTATGCTTGGTAGGGGGAACTGAAGCTAATAACTCCAATTCTGTATGTTGTGGAAATGTAGAAAAGCCATATAATCATACAATTTATCACCCAAGTAAAAAGCCACTTCTCAAAGCAATGCACATCACAAAGAGAGTCATGGAAGTGAAAATGGGAAACAATAACAAGTAGACAGCGAAAGCAAACAATGTTAGGTAACCACTAAAAAAACAAGTATAAATAATAACGAAACTGCTAGAGGATATCCATCACGATGGAGAGTGCCGCAGTAAAGAAAATAAGAAGCAATAACACTTATGATAATATGTTATTGTCACATACAATGGGATGCAGCATGAGACAAGTAGATACAAGTGAAACAATAACAAGTAGACACAAGTGAAACAATAACAAGTAGACACAAGTGAAACAATAACAAGTAGACACAAGTGAAACAATAACAAGTAGACACAAATGAAACAATAACAAGTAGATTCAGACATAAAATTTACCAACAGAGTAGGAGACTTCTTAAAAAGCATTGCACATTAAAAAGGGAGACTACCAGGTATGAAATAAAATAAATCTGTAGATTAGCCTCCCATTGCATATTGAAATTAAGAGTTTAACAACATAATTCCTTGGTATTGAAACAACAACAAACACAATTTATACCCAGAAGGAATCAACTTTCAGCACTGGGCAATGCTTTGAGAAGCATCCTACTCATAACGGGTAAAAACATAATTATATAGATAAAGTGCTGTTGGTCTTCCATAAAAAGAAGCCTCACTGTATAGGCCTATCCATGACATTTATTGGGATTTAATGTCACATGGTAATTGATTTAATGTCACATGGTAATTGATTTAATGTCACATGGTAATTGATTTAATGTCACATGGTAATTGATTTAATGTCACATGGTAATTTATTTAATGTCACATAGTAATTGATTTAATGTCACATAGTAATTTATTTAATGTCACATGGTAATTGATTTAATGTCACATGGTAATTGATTTAATGTCACATGGTAATTTATTTAATGTCACATGGTAATTTATTTAATGTCACATAGTAATTGATTTAATGTCACATAGTAATTGATTTAATGTCACATAGTAATTTATTTAATGTCACATGGTAATTGATTTAATGTCACATGGTTATTGATTTAATGTTACATGGTTATTGATTTAATGTCACATGGTAATTGATTTAATGTCACATGATAATTGATTTAATGTCACATGGTAATTACATGATAATTGATTTAATGTTACATGATAATTGATTTAATGTCACATGGTAATTACATGATAATTGATTTAATGTCACATGGTAATTACATGATAATTGATTTAATGTTACATGGTAATTACATGATAATTGATTTAATGTTACATGATAATTGATTTAATGTCACATGGTAATTACATGATAATTGATTTAATGTTACATGATAATTGATTTAATGTCACATGGTAATTGATTTAATGTCACATAGTAATTGATTTAATGTCACATGGTAATTACATGATAATTGGTCTGATGGACCCGTGGTGAGACTCAGATCTTGTAAATGTGGCCACTTATAAATAATATTTTGTATATTATTCTAAATTCTACCACAGAAAATAAAAATACTACATTAGGTTGGTGTACTCACACTTTTAGCCAAGTTCTTGGTAACATTACTGTATAAGGTCACCTTGGAAGTGTAACGTGCAGCAAATGAGTCCTTTTCATTAACAGTCAAATTGACCCAATTTGATCTACCCTTATGGATTTCTGCTTGAGTAGATATCAGTTTGCGCCTCAGTTCTCTGACTCTTTGGCAGAGTTTTGTTTGGTTTCCTCTACACTGTAAAGAGAATTAAATTAACTCTTAGTATTGGTAGGAAAACCCATTTAGGACAGAAATAAAACCAGTATTTTTTTGGCTGTAGTGATTTTCTAGGTAATATAAATATATTCTATAGGTTGCCATTACTTTCTGAATAGTCTAGATGCACAGTTATATGTGGCAGGATTTGTACCAGGTACCTTGGTCATTTGAGATAGGGTTCTATATGGTTACAAATGGTCCATATGTTGTTGTTTGTGTGTTGATTGACTGGTCCATATGTTGTTGTTGTTTGTGCGTCAATCCACTTGTCCATATTCATAGTAGCTTGAAAATATGCATGTTGAAAATCTTGACTAAAATATCATCTTTTTTAGGGATGCAGTTTGGTCAAAGACGGAAGATGTGTTTACTCAAGGTGCGAGACGATTGGATGCCGTCTGAGCAAATCTGATTTGAATCGTTTGTTGCATGATTTTTCTTTATTAATTAATCCTTGATGCTTCTATATTATATTATTCATGTACACTGTATTACAGTGAATCTGCATTATTTGTGCTTTGGCCCAACACATCTGATTTCAGCATGAAATTAATTCAATAAACAGAGAAAAACATGCCTGGATAAGGGAGTGGAAATAGAATACAGAGAGATACATACAACATTAAACTCTTCTCATCCACTGAGCCACTAAAATCTACTATTTTGGAGACCTGCCATGCTGAAAAGCCACTGAAATCTTCATTTTAATATGAATTTACTATCGTGCTCCGGCACAGCAGGAAAACCTTACGGAGACAAAGATTATTAAATAAATATTTATTAAATGATGAACAAATCAGACGAGCTGTGATTCTATACCTTAGCACAGGACACAATCAACACCGCAGACGCATGTACACAAAATTTAGGATTGACAACACAGTCATATTTTACATGTGGACAGGTGCCACAGACTGCAGAACATATACTTCAAGAATGTTTGGAGTAGGAAATGCTGAAAAATACATACTAGTCCATAGAAATAACACTCAAATCAAAGCTCTATCGAACTCTGTATGAACTATAAAAGATGGTGAAGTTTATTGAGGAGACAAAAGTTACAGCAGGACCACGGCCACCACTATTTTTAATGGTTGTAAAACACATGTGGTTGCGTCTGTGGGTCTCACCAATGGCCCACTAGACATACCATCCATGCAACAGAAAACCTTAGTGGATGACATGCCGTTATATTGAGGTTATCTTCTTATAGAAGCTTCATGGCATGTCATCTATACAGTTATGATTTTGTATTGTTGTTGAAATGTTTTTCATGTTTGCCTGAATATATATGTATGCACCCTCTGTGGTTGGGAGGGAGTCAGAGATGTACTATGCAGCACTGAGGAGGAGGAAACTGACAGCACTGTTTTTCCTATGGCTGAGGCCCATCATAGAGGCACCAGTGACTTAGGAAGTGACAATCCTTTTGACTTGAACATTTGGTTGCATGTCTGGAGCAATAGAGAAGTTCGGCATAACCAGTAGTCAATTGGTGACGGGGAATGAGCACAGTGAACCCTATCTTGGCTACAGTGGCTGGGAGCAGTGCATAGGTTGAAACCTACTTTCCTGGAGTTGTGATAGTTATTCTCTGGCTCTGTCCCGGGGTGTGCCGAAAATCCACAGACTTCCCAGCAATATAATGCCATCTAATGGCATTAGGTCAAAGGGCATGAGCCAATGGACCGCTGGATCAGCAACCAACGAACCAACCAATGGTTGTAAAACTAGGATATAACTAAATTGGATTAACGCCCACAGTTGAAAAAGAGTACCTCATGATAAAAGATACATTTTACTTAATCAAACCCTCCATCGAAACCAGCTCCGTAAAGTGGAGATGGGGCTTAGTCCAGCTAACAGAGGAAGGAAACTAAGAATAGTAGGGTTATTCCTGACAACGAACAAGACCACAATCTTGCTCAAGCAAGCACATGTGCTGAAGTCAGAGAACCAGGCTGTGAGGTGCACCAGCAACCACATTATCCCACGAAATGCAACAGCGAACACAAGAAACACAACTAAACTAACAGATAGGCCTATATACATTTTTTATACATACAGGATTTATATACAAACATTTTTCTCTTGCAGGGAAACTCACCTTTTTAGCTGTTTTCTTAGCCAAGTTTATAGCTTGCTGTAATTTGACTTCCAGCATGGATATCTTTTCCCATTGAACTGGTTTAATTATTCTGCCGAAATCTTTGAGACAAAACAGAAAATTAGACAATTAATTTGTAGACTTGAGATTTTTTGTTGTCAAAATGTTATCTAGTTCTGTTACATGATACCATGGACACTGGTGTGCCTCTCAGCCTGGTATCTCCAACTTCAGCACCTGTGCTTGCTTGGACAGGACTATGATCCTGCTCGATGTAGGGGATGGCCTAACCAACCTTAGTTTTAAGTCTCTGTTGGCTGGACTACGGTCCATCTCCATTTCAATGGGTTGGCCTCTATGGGATAGACTTGAAATAAATCTAATAAAATCAAATCTGCTGAAGTCAGTCCTCTGTATGAGACAGTCAGTTTAAGAATATCTTCACATATCGATAATGCCACTTATAAGTGATTTCACATATCAATAATGCCACTTATCAGTGATTTCACATATCAATAATGCCACTTATCAGTGATTTCACATATAAATAATGCCACTTATCAGTGATTTCACATATCATTTATGCTGTGTATCATTCGTACATTGCCAGAACCCAAATGGAGAGCAAAGAAAAGAAACACTGTGGCCTGTCAAGCATGTCAGAAATGGCAGATAAAGAAAGGTTTGGAGTGGGGTTAGATTATCCATTTCATTATGTTAATGAGGTGCTGAAATAGTAATGAGGTTCTGAAAGAGTAATAATATGCTGAGAGTAATTAGTTGTTGAAAGAATAATGAAGTGTTGAATGAGTAATGAGGTGTTGAAAGAGTAATGACATGCTGAAAGAGTAATGAGATGTTGAAAGAGTAATGACATACTGAAAGAGTAAGGAGGTGCTGAAATAGTAACGAGGTGTTTAAAGAGTAATGATATTCTGAAATAGTAACGAGGTGTTGAAAGAGTAATGATATTCTGAAAGAGTAATGAGGTGTTCAAAGAGTAATGATGTGCTGAAAGAGTAATGAGGCGTGTAAAGAGTCAAATATATTTTGTTTTAATAACATGTTATCTAGTCCTGTTGTGTGATACCATGGTTGCTGTGTGCTTATTGACCAGTAATCTCCAACATCAGCATGAATAATTGCTTGGGCAGGACTATGATCCTGCTTGATGTCAATGATGACCAGACCAATCTAAGTCTCCAGCCTCTGTTGGCTAGACTAGCCCCACTCTCACATCAAGGAGTTGGCCTCGATGGGGAGAGTCAAACATGAGGCTGGAGTTATTCAATAATATCAGTAAGAGACAGTCTTTAATTTGTGGAAATTTGTTATGAAACTGGTAAGTCCTTGCTTGCTGGTAAGTCCTTGAGAGGAAGCAAGCAATATGTAAGCACAGAAATACATCGGAGGGAAAAATCACAGGATGTACAGGTTACAGTCTAGCAGAGTGCACTTTCAAGGCAAAAGACAGGATGTTAAAAGTCCACTGTATCCAGTGCAGACAGCATAATGATGAGGCAGGGAGATTTGAAAAACATTCCGCCAAAGATGGATGTGTCTGGCCATTGGCGCAAATAAAACAGTGACACAACGCATTTCCATTCTCTGGACTACATCCTGCTGGATATCTAGTAGGAGCATTGTCCTTCTACAAGAGAGATCTAGCGGGAGTTTGAGAATGAACGCTGAAGAAGAAGAAGATTTTGAGAACATAGTTACAATGGGTAAGATTGATAAAATTAGATACTATAAGGTATAAACATTGTGGCATGGAAAAGAGTCAAGAATGATACTGATACAAGATTATTGAGACAGAGAGTTGTGGAGACCGTCATCACCTTTGCCAGCTAACACAGTATGATGATAGTGAATATTGAATGAAAAAAATCGTCCTTGTGTCCTTATGATGCTGGAACCCATATTGGGAGCAAAGATTAGTGATACCTGCCATGTATGTTATGAGAAATGACTAAAACGATTTGGAGGTGGAGTTGACTGTCCAATCCAATATTGGATCAAAGTGACTCAGAACCAAAGCTGAAGTTGGACGTGTCAGATCAAAAGGTGCAGATATTGCAGGTAAGCTGTAATCCATGAACAACCAATTCTCTTCTCTGGACTACATCCTGCTTATCTGCAGGAGTTTGAGAATGAATACAAATAATAATGAAACATAACAAAAGCTTTATTCTTTTTATGTGTTCGTTCTCAAACTCCTGCAGATTAACAGGATGTAGTCTATAGAATTGAATGCATCATATCATTGTTTACAGCTTAGCTGCGACATCTGCGCTATTTGGTCTGATACATCTAGCTTCAGCATGGCTTCTAGGTCAATTTCACTTCACCTTCCAAGGGGTGAGGTAGTCAAATCCATCATAAAACTTGGTTGTCACCTTCTGGCACGTATGTAAGGTAAACAGTGTTGCTATTCTTTTCTCCCCATGTGGGCCAGATTACACATGGGCCATTAACAATTACAATCATAAGTAGGCTATGCATCACCTCCTTTGTATATAAATGGATGAAGTTGATACAGAAGATGAGGTTTAATGACGCCAGTTCGAATCTGATCCCTAGTTTTCTGAATAGTCCGTTCCAGAATCTCCACATATCTCACCGCTCGTTCCCAATCCTCCTTCTTAAATTGTTTCATTTGATAAGTCTCTAGAGTTGCAGTGGACAAGCTGATAACCTGCAGAATAAAATGATGAATCATTAAAATTCATGCCAAATTTCAACACAAATTTTACAGCAAGAAACATAAAGAAGAGAGAATAATGATGATAAAGAAACTTTCACAACTGAAACTAAATATTATAGCATGTTTCACTAGCTTTGTTCAACTTCAAAATCACATATCTCAGTAAATATATTACGCATATAATTGAAATTTTGTGTGTGAACGTGAAATGGTATTATCATCAAGTGACATATTCTTTACAGAACGTATTCTTTCCTATGGATCTCTTGAATTTTCCGTGGCCTTGAGCAAGTTACCCTGCATCTTCAAGTGACATGCGCAGGCATTCCTGAATGTCTTTTTTCCAACGGCGTCTTGGTCGACCTTTGCCCCTGTTTCCTTCTATCATCCCCTCCAGTAACACTCTATTCATGCCATCATGTCATGAAATGGTATAGGCCCCATGAATTAAATGTGTCATGAAAATGTAGCCATTGGTTTCGATTTGTTTATTTGTGATATACATAAAAAGTATATTTGTCAAAAAACGTCTCACATATATGTATTAAGATGTTTATATAACTCCTATATTAACATATGTATGTGAGTCTTGGACAATAAACAAACTGGAAAGTGGGAAATTAGAGGCAATAGAGATGTGGTTCTATAGAAATATGCTGAGAATACCATGGACTGCCAGAAAAACTAATGTGGAGGTGTTGAAAGAGTCAAATGCGAAGCGGACCTTAATAAATAATTTGAGTAAAAGACAATCTTCATTTTTTGCCACTTCATGAGAGGCAAGTTTGGAGAACATAGTCACAACAAGCAAGACTGAAGGCAACAGAGACAGAGGGCGACAACATGAGAAAATATTAGACAGTTTGACAATCTGGAATAGCAGGGAAACAATAATGATGTTGATACATAATACTGGAGAGCCTTGATTGCCTACGCAAGCCGGCATTGCACCTGATGATGATGACAGTCAATTACAAGAAGTTATTTAATGCTTGATTTATCATGCAATTGAAAATGATTTAAGCAAGAAATTTCACTATTTTGTGCTCTTGAACACAAGACAGTGTTTAAGACTACATCTGGTGTAATGCCTGAGGTGGTAAAATTTCTTTTCTTGATACACAATAATTATAATTCAGACAAAAAACAAATGATTTCATTTGTTTATAAAAACTGGACATGATACACAAGCAAAAGATCAAGATGGAAGTCATTAGACAATTGATAAGCAATATTTACATGCCACAACTCTGCTATCAACAGTGCCAGACATGGGCATTGACAGTAACCAAACCAAGAACACTTATAACATGTCAGATGAAATGCCTGAAAAAAGCTGCAAGAGTGACCATACTAGACAAAATAATAAATAACAAAAATCAGGTAAAGAATCAGTGTAAAAATACATTGATAAACAACAAATAGAATGAGTTGGACAGCTTATGAGAATGAACCATAACCAACTACTGACAAGAACATATAACATAAGAAGATTTTGTCAGCATACACAAAGCAAAAGGAAAAAATAGGTAAAAATGGATAGATAATATCAAGACAACCCTGAACAAATATGAATTCAACATAGCCAAGGCAACACATCTGGTATTGGATTCTTGATTCTTGATTAGAAACTGGCCTCACAGCACGTGGGGCATTCCCATAAGTGCTCCACTCTCTTCTGTTCCAGCAGCCGTCCGACTCGATGGTGTTTCAAGTCTAATGCCACCAAAACAGACGTCAACATCAGGGCACAACTCTGGCCCTTGCGACAGGTTTCTTTATTGCTCCGCCCACCCACGCCGTTCTCACAACTAGTTCAAGCACAATGTCGGCCTGTTGGAACAACATGGTAACTGTTATCGAAGGTTACGACTACGGGATGATACTGGATGGTATTGGATACACAACTATAGCTCTCAGTCACCACCACTATGCTTAATGGCAAGTGTAGATATTCTAACCAACATCCACCTGGGGATGGACAATAGACAATATACCAAATATACTATCATAAGCAAAAAATAACATTAACTCTTTCAGGACTTGATTATTTTTAGGTTTGGACCAATATATATATATATATATATATGCAAGATGTAATAAGGCCTGTCAAGTCATTGGTCAATTAACACCTTTACTAAGAAACAAAGATATTACACTAGAAACAAAGAAAGCGCTTTTCAACACCATTTTCTTACCAACATTGTGTTATCAGTGTCAAACTTGGACATTGGATTTTAGAACAATACATAAGATTAACACCACTGAAATGTGTGAGATGTATGATTGGAGTTAGCTTGAGAGACAAAATCAGGAATGAAGCACTAAGGAAACAATTAGGGATTAAGTCAACAATAGAATACATCCAGAAACAACAAGTTAAATCGTACGGCCACATAACCAGACAGAAAGAGCAAAGTATTATACAAAAAAACACTTAACAAACGATACGAAAACAGTTGACCTATTGGAAGCCCTCGTAAAAGGTGGATAGATAGTGTATTAGAGACACTCGGAAATATAACAGCAGAGGAGGCAAATAGAAGGGCAAAAGACAGTACACTCACTCTCCCCTCAACACCGAAAGGTACATGAGGACAGAAAGAAGAAGAAGAATAGCAATATATACAGCGGATGAAGTGTCGATAAGTCCTGAATAAGTTAATGTGTCAGATGGTTAACCAGATAAGGACTTTTGTTTGAGGACACAGCTAGTGGAACATGCTATAACACTGGAACAAGTTAATGAAATATAGAATTATCCACAAAAGTTATACACAGATGAAAGATGACTGATACACATATAAAGCCATAGGAGTGACCAGAAGACACATAATTAGAAACAACATCATAAGAGAAAGAGTGGGTGTCATATCTATTCTACAATACATACAAAATCAACAAATACAATGGTTTGGTTATCTGGAAAAAATGCCGTGTGATTCATTAGTTTATAAATCATATATGAAGAGAGGAGAAGCAGAAAGAAGAGTGAGAAGTAGACCTAGAGTACGCTGGATCGACAACATCAAAGAGACATTACACGAATACCAAATAACATTATCTGAAGCTGCCAGAAAAGCGAGAACAAGAACATTGTATCTCCCTCGACACCCGTAAAGGGTAAAAGAGTAAGGAAACATAGATAGATAGATAGATAGATAGATACACAAATTCAATATACACTATTCTTCTGAATTAATTCTTAAGCTCCTTCAGATTAGCAGGATGTAGTCCAGAGAACAGAATGTGTTACATCATGGATATAGCTTAGCTGCAATATCTGCAACTTTCAGCCTGACACATCTGACTTGTTAGCATGGATTCTGGGACACTTCGGCACTATACGGGATGGGATAATCAACTTCATCCCAATATATCCTTAGTTATCTTATGCGACGCTCACGGTAGGTAGCAGTGGTGATATTCTTTACTCCCCTTTTGGGCAGTGGCAGCACAGAATGAATATAAACTGTAGAAATGAGTTTTTATATGTTCTGATAGAAATTATTACTCAGATTCTTAGTTTTCACAGAAGTGTCGACAAGTTTGTTTGTTTCAATGTAAACTAATCAATTTAATTCTCAATGTCTTGTCTTGTCTAGTCTTGTCTTGTCTTGTCTTGTCTAGTCTTGTCCTATTCATGTGTGCTGCTAGATGTCATGGGAAATTATGTCTCAATGTAAACTTATGAATTGTGTTACTGTGTCTAATCACATAAAGTATGAAAACAATTATTCCTTTCACAACAATTAAAGTGAATCTCTTTGTCTCAACATAAATTGGTAAAGTGAATCTCTTTGTCTCAACATAAATTGGAAAAGTGAATCTATTTGTCTCAACATAAATTGGTAAAGTGAATCTCTTTGTCTCAACATAAATTGATAAAGTGAATCTCTTTGTCTCAACATAAATTGGAAAAGTGAATCTCTTTGTCTCAACATAAATTGGTAAAGTGAATCTCTTTGTCTCAACATAAATTGTAAAAGTGAATCTCTTTGTCTCACCATAAATTGGTAAAGTGAATCTCTTTGTCTTAACATAAATTAAAAACGTGAATGTCTTGTCTAAACATAAACTAAATCTAAGTCTTTACTTACCACAAGATTTTTTGGAATGCAAACTTTCTTTTCTATCTGTTTCATGTACTTGGACATAACAGGATTAGACATTGTAATTTTCTTGGCTTCATCCGTATCCACCACAGATTCAAAACGAAACTGCACAAAGATTGTCTCAAGTGTACCGTAAGTGCGGTTCTTGAGGTAAAACTTATCTCTGTTGAATTAGAATTCAAGATAAAAGTGTCCTGAGTTAAAAAAAAGTATGCCTTGAGTCAAAATTAAATGGTGTCTTGAACAGAGATTACATTATACTCATTCATTCATTAGGTGCCATGCCGGCTGGTGTAGGCGGTCATGGCTCTCCAAAGCTCTCTATCTCCGGTATTATGTATCAAGATCGTTGTTGCGTCCCTGCCATGCCAGGTTGTTAAACTGTTTAATATTTTCTCATGTTGTTGACCTCTGTCTCTGTTACCTTCAATCTCTCCTGTTGCATCTTTGTTTCAACATTTTACTAGTAGACTAAATCTATGTAAGAGATAACATTATGGCTACTGGCGTGAGTCTTCTGTCATCATCATCATGTGATATATTCTTTTCAGAACATGGCCTTCCTTATGGATTCTCTGAAAATTCCGTGATTCTGGGCGAGTTGAACTGCCGCAGATACAGACATGTTTACGCAATTTGATATATGACTAAACAATAGTTGTCATGGACGCCCTCTTCCCCTGTTGCCGTTAACTCTGTCTTCAGTTATTAATCTTTCCACTCTGTTATATCTCTTTATATGGCCAAACAGATGACATAATGACTTCAGCAGATGACAATATCACTTCAACAGATGACCTAATGACTGCAACATATGACATATGACTAAAAAGACAACTTAATGACTTGAACAGATAACAATATTAATGAGAACTAAGTATTTTCTGCACAAAAACGCAAAACCTGCCCTAGTCGATAGCTCTGCATTGGTTCTTTAGACTGAAATATTCAAGCAAACTTCAGAGTGCAGAATTATCCCTGAAAGCAATCAGACCACAGAGTTCTTACAGATAGCAAACAAGACCTTACAATTATCCTTGATAGCAATCAGACCTTAGAGTTATCATTGATAGGAATTAGACCTCAGAGTTAACCCTGATAGCAATGAGACCGTAGAGTTATCCATGTGAGCATTGTAGCATGCAAATCAGAGTTTTTCCCTGATAGTAATCATACCACAGAGTTATCCACACTAGCAATTATATCTCGGATATATCCACACTAGCAATTATATCTCGGATATATCCACACTAGCAATCAGAACTGAGAGTTATCCCTGATAGCAATCAGACCTTAGGTTATCCAAGCTATCATTGTAGCAAGCAGATCTCAGAGTTATTCCTGAAAGCAATTAGATCTCAGTGTTATCCTCAGCTATCATGATAGTAATCAGTGTTATCCCTGATATCAAATCAGACCTCAGTATTATCCTTGGTATCAATTAGACCTCTGTGTTATCCTCAGAGTTATCCTAGGTAGTAATCAGACCTGAGAATTATCCCTGATATCAATCATGTCTCAGTGACATCCTCAGTTATCCCTGATATAAATCATGTCTCAGTGTTATCCACATTATCCCTGATATCAATCATGCCTCAGTGTTATCTTCAGTTATCCCTGAAATAAAGCAGCAGTTCTCAGAGTTATGCTCAGAGTTATAAATGATAGCAAGCAGACCACAGAGTTATCCCTGATATCATGCAGAGCTCAGAGCTATAACTGATAGCAAACAAGCCTCAGAGCTATAACTGATAGCAAACATGCCTCAGAGCTATCACTGATAGCAAACAAACCTCAGAGCTATCACTGATAGCAAACAAGCCTCAGAGCTATAACTGATAGCAAACAAGCCTCAGAGCTATAGCTGATAGCAAACAAGCCTCAGAGCTATCACTGATAGCAAACAAACCTCAGAGCTATCACTGATAGCAAACAAGCCTCAGAGCTATCACTGATAGCAAACAAACCTCAGAGCTATCTATGATATCAAGCAGGACTAAGATATCGTTTTTAGTATCTCACATTTCAAAACAAAACCAACGAGAAACTACCATTTATGCTCACTCACTTGTAATATCTGTCCATGCCCTCTATAATATTGCTATTTTCTTCCAGGATGTCCATAGATTGTCTGTAGTATCCAACATAAGCTCTGACCATTGTCTTGTCACTGAATGTCAACCGACTAGCAATTTCAATCTAAATTTTTTTAAAGTAAACAGCAAAACAATTTGATTAGCTTAGCCACTAGTGCACTGACTGGACTGGACTATCCAAAGGGACTAGGTTTAAACCCTCTATTACATCAATCATTTAGAGTTTTTAATGATAGTTTGTTAACTGAATATTGCACATTTATTAACTGAATATGAGTTTGTTAACTGAATACTGCAAATTTGTTAACTGAATACTATGAGTTTGTTAACTGAATACTGCAAATATGTTAACTGAATACTATGAGTTTGTTAACTGAATACTGCAAATTTATTAATAGAATTCTGCAAATTTGTTAACTGAATACTGCAAATTTGTTAACTGAATACTGTAAATTTTTTAACTAAATATTGCAAATTTTAAAACTGAATATGAGTTCATTAGCTGAATACTACAAATTTGCTAACTGAATACTATGAGTTTGTTAGCTGAATACTGTAAATTTGTTAACTGAATACTGTAAATTTGTTAACTGAATGCTATGAGTTTGTTAACTGAATACTGCAAATTTGTTAACTGAATACTGTAAATTTGTTAACTGAATACTGTAAATTTGTTAACTGAATGCTATGAGTTTGTTAACTGAATACTGTAAATTTGTTAACTGAATACTGCAAATGTGTTAACAGAATACTGTAAATTTGTTAACAGAATACTGTAAATTTGTTAACTGAATACTGCAAATGTGTTAACAGAATACTGTAAATTTGTTAACTGAATACTGCAAATTTGTTAACTGAATACTGCAAATGTGTTAACAGAATACTGTAAATTTGTTAACTGAATACTGAAAATTTGTAAACTGAATACTGTAAATTTTTTAACAGAATACTGTAAATTTGTTAACTGAATATTCCTAGTTGTTAGCTTAAGAAATGCATAATATTTATACAAAATTACTCTTATCTATTGGCTCTTCTTTTGCTGTAAATCGCCACAGGATCCAATGATGATCAGTTTTCCAGCTGTGACAAGTTTGGTCGCTTGATATGCAGTAATATTGTGACGTCTCAGAATGTTGGTAACTCCTTCAATCCCCCTTTTTCTTGGCCTTCCTCTGTATCTTGCTGTTTCCATCTTTATGTTGTATGCTCCTGCCGCTGATCAATAAGGATTCATTTTCATTAAGTGACAGAACCATTTCAATGTATGACTTTCAATTTCACAACAGATCTTATTCCAACAGTTCATGTAATCTCTTCATTTATCACATAATCTCTTCTTGTTCTGTTTGCTGTTTTTCTTAGACTTTTCATTTCACACGTAGCAAGCTTTCTCTCTTGTTCGTCTGCTAGTGTCCATATCTGACAATGATAACACAATGTTGATATGGAGATTTAATTTGTATGATTTGCCTTTTGGTTTTCATGGGGATAGATTTGTGTATCCAAATTGGTGTAATTTTATAATTTACGTAGTTGGCTTTTTGAATTCTTGTCTCAAGAGAAAAATAATGGTTGGTTGATGTGCTGATCCAGTGGTACATGGGCTCATGCCCTTTGACCCAATGCCATTGTGTGATATATGCATGTGTTTGTGAGCTGTTCTTTTGTTCCATATAAGGTGTTCCATCTATCTGGCCCTGGAGGGAGAAGCATTTTCCTGACGTCATCCAGTGATGAACATTCAAAAAGGTGGTGGTCAACAGTTTCATAGGGATATGTGCACAGCCAGCATCCTGGAGTGTGTTGTGGTTGTATTCTGTTCAGGTGATTGTAAAGCTGTACATGTGTGCGAAATTGGAAAATGATGCTCTGACTTTCCTTCCCAGGAGGTTAACATTGCCTTTAGAGTTTGAGCTGGTCAAGTTCTCCTGATTCTTCTATATGTCTACATCTCAAAGACATCAAATGTGTATCTAGTTGGCTTGATTATAATCCATGTTTCTGAGCCATAGGACCTACATTATACGACAGATGTAGTATTTTATAGTTCTCATTTTTACTTTGTGATGATTTTAGATGTCAATATTTTCCTCATTAAAAATACTTTTAGCCATTCCTATTCTCTTTTTACATTCTGCTTCATACCTACCATCATTTGTGATTTAGATTATGCATGCAGGATATTGGTGGCACCTTGTTTTCTGTGTCTAAATGAGGTGTCACTATTTTCACACTGTAATTGTCAACTGCTGAAATAACTTCATATTTGCTACAAGAATACACAGAGACACATACATAAAGTCACACTCATATACTCACAGTTACACAATCTCCAGAATTTAGAATTCCCAGAAACGATGCAGCCTCCCCACCACAAAGACCTAGGTAGGCCACAATGTCATTAGCAGATGTGATAAGGACATTTCTTGAATCATTCAGCTCACGTGGTAGGTGCGTGACTATTCCACTCTGATGTAATGTGCTGGCAAATAGAATTATATTTACATTATAATAAGAACATTTCCCCTGCTGGATCAACAAACCTGACAAACATTCACAACTTTATTCTATCATGAATATTATGAAATTTAATGAAAAGATCCCCCAACAACAGTTACTATTGATCTTGTTTTAGCCCGTGACTTCCATTTGAGGCAGTTTTTCTTCCATGCCCTGGGGGAACCCTCCTACTGGAAATTTAATCCATCAGCACTTATTAATGATTACCAGGGTTAGCAAATAACCAAGATTGTAAAAATATCTCCTCGTGGTGCAACCCTGAAAATATGTACCGTAGCTCATGTTGAACATCTGGCTAACACTTTTAGAGATCGCATCTGGGACTGTCCAGACGGCAGATGGAATGAGATTTAATCACAACAAGACAAACGATATCCCCGTTACCTCTCAATAGATTCAGCCATTGTCAGCATACAGAGGCGTGTACAGTCCAGCTCAGATAGCTGGAAACTAAAGGCACAAGAAGGTAGCCAATGTTGATTGTCCTGATATGAGCAGATAATTTTAAGGTGTAGTAAAGTGTAGCATACACATTACGAGCTCATGAAATAGACATACACTAGATGGCAGCACTGTGTAAGGAAAACAGGTCAACGTCATCTCAATCATATAGCACGAGACCGGTCAAAGTGTTATTCATGGTACAGAACACACAACAGTCAAAATGATATGTCTGGTAACAACCGTTTGACCACAACAGACCACATTCAAAGTAGAAGCCATGCTTAGGGTATTGGCTATGCCCAACTCTAGCAGGTAATGCTAGGTATGAAACTAATCTTATGAAAACAGTTCCTTATTGCACGAGGGAAAAGCTCTATACAAATGTCAGGAAGCACAAATTGTTCGAATTCACTGAGCGAAGCAGTGTTGAGACTCGGACTTGTGGGTAATGTTGCCAGGGGACAATCTTTCGAAGGTGAAGCAGCCCAAATCTAACTTGTCTGTCGACAAAAGTATACAGACATCCAATCACATAAAAGCCTGAAAATTATTTGGTGGTATAAACATGCAACCATTTGATGGTATAAACATACAAACATTTGGTGATAAATATATTTCCACAATCATCCGCATCGCTGAGGATAAAATTCGCTGGAGGACTCTGTGTGCTGAAGAATCCAGTGTGGTACCCCTATGACCCTGAAGGGTTACGGGTTTATTGATTGATTGATAAGACTACAATCAATATAACTGCATTGTTTAAATAAGCTAATGACGTGCAGTACTCCAAAGATACCACCAGCCAAGAAGGCCATAAATCTCGAATAACAAGAGTCATGTAAATGAACTAAACTAAAATAAGGGCACACAACCGAATAAAATTACCATCTCTGTTCTTCAATATAAAACGTGTTATTTCCCATGTCGACTGTGACCTCCCTTTGTGAACAATCTCCAAGATCCAAGGGCTTGTTGAACTTTCTCTGGTATTCGAAGGCTGTGATATCCATAGTCTCTATATTTGCGGAGGTCAACCTGTAAGAGAAGAGACGTTCAGTCAGCAGTATTTATACTTTTGTTCTTTTAAATTCAGTAAAATTAATTTTTTTAAATGGAAACCCAAATATAATATAGATATACACATGATAAAAAATGGTTAAAAACGCAATTTCAATCAAATAATTGACTAAACCAGCATCAAAGAGATTCAATACAACTAACTACATGTATTATTTTCACTTTTATTGTTTTTATTTTTAATTACAAATTTTCTTAGTATAGCCAACTGCCTTTTTCTTGACATGTGAAACAAAACTAACCATAATCCCTAACCCTAAAAATGAATATTTAACTTAATTAACTCAAGTTAATCCTAAAATAACCAAGCAGACACGTGTTCAGAACCAGAACAATTTTGTCTTATATTTATGTCCACATGAGGGATATGTGAGGTCTTACCAGTGCCTAACCAGACTTACTCCAGTATACCTGAACTTACCAGTGGCTAACCAGACTTACTCCAGTATACGTGAACTTACCAGTGGCTAACCAGACTTACTCCAGTATACCTGAACTTACCAGTGGCTAACCAGACTTACTCCCATGTACCAGTATACGTCTAGTAGATGATATGAGTGTATAGTGAGAGTGTTTCCTCACTGAAAATCCCAAACATTGATCTTTATAGTTATACGTGTTATCTTGTATGTTCTGTTGTCTCTCACTCCTGGGTTTAAACGTGGATTTTGACAGTAAAGGCATACAAGCAAAATCAAAGTCCCTCCCCGCCCTAAAAATTGTTTTGTATAAAAACTGGGGAAAGAAAACGATATCATCTTGCAATTTGTTTTCTTCAAAAGTACACTTTCTTGACATCAACTTTTGTTACACCACCTTTCCCACATGTCAACAACTGTCAAACTTTTTCAGCCTCCCTTCAAGTTGTTCAGGTAATATAAAGTAAAAGTAAAGTAACCCATAGCATTTATTAATGCCGTAGGGATGTGAGGTGTTAGCAATCTCACATTTCACAGGCTCTGCAAATGAGGGCGGTAGCCATCTTCTCTCCCTCGCAGTCTTTACTTCCCGGATTAATCCGGTACCCATTTAAGGCTGGGTCGACCTGGGAGCCGTTGTGATCTGAAAACATTTCCGCCTCAGCTGGGGAATGAACCCAGGACCACTCATATGCGAAGCCAGTGCGCTAACCACTGCACTAACGCGTAATGTATGTGCAGCCGAATTGCACATCTTCCCGCCATGACGGGTAGTACCTGCACTACTTCTCAAGTGTTTTCAAATCTCTCGTATTGCGAATCTTCCCGCCATAACGGGTAGTAACTGCACTACTTCGAATGTGTTTTTAAATCTCTCAAATTACATGGACGGATTATGTGTTTTCAAATCTCTCAAATTATATGGACGGATTACAGTTTCTTCATACAAAGTCACGTCCTATCTACAGTTTACAATGACAAGACATTTTGTCTTTGACCTATATTCAAGTATGATCTGCAGGGCCGGCCCTAACAATTGAGGGGCCCAATGCGAAACGGATTGCGCGGGGCCCAGTCTGGGTAGGGAAGAGGATAATAAAATAAATTCTAATATGAATTTATGGGCCTATGAAGTGCGGGGCCCACTGCGGCCGCATAGGTTGCAATGGCCTAAGGCCGGCCCTGATGATCTGATTAGGAAAGACCATACAGTGTACGCAGAGTAATGCGCGCACTTATAAAGTTGTCTCAATCTGGACCCCCTGCCGCCTGATACATAATATTTTCAACCTCAAATCTGTTCTACACGCTTTACTCTATACCATGCTAATCGGGAGAGTTTGAGAAGGTTGTCTTAAAGTTGTCTTTTAGGATGTGGTTCGTCAAGTACGGAAAACCTTTTTACTTGTGTTGCAAAGCGAGTCGGTGCTGCTAGAATAGACCTGGTTCAATTCCCGACAGTTGTAAGAATTATTTTCATTTTATCCTCATGCTTCCTACTTGAATTTACTTGTCTTAAAGTACGCATGGTTGTGTTAAAAATGAGAGGGTGTGTTGTGGGTGCATATTTCGTCCCTAGGGGAGGCATCCCCGTGCACCATAATCCCAAGATTAGCACTTCCTGCCAGGAGCATAGGGGCCCTATCACACGCTTCTAGTTCAGCTATCTCGTCATTATTCTGTAAGATTTGTTGACCCATCAGCAGTAATGGCGCATCTAGCATTTTCGTCACCGAAGAGTCTGACACAAAAGTACATATCTGCAATGTGCGCTGGACTGCATATCTTCATCATCCACGGGGATTATTTGATAGAAGACAAAAGTAAGAAATTGAGACATGATGTGACAATGATTATGTGACAGAAGACAAAAGTAAAAAATTAAGACAAGATGTGGCAATGAGGATGTTTTCACAGGTGACAGATTGTCAGCACATCCCTACACTTTCCGTAGTCGCATCCTACGATATGCATTAAAAAAAAGACAGTGGCCTTATATTTTGCACCCTGGAGTAAAAGTCCAGACCAGGGTTGCCATACCGATATTTTCTTTAACGTTAAATGCATCTTTTATTGTGAGGTACGTTACTTTTAACCGCGAACGTCAGTCCGATTTGGTTACATCCGAGCTTTACAACCATGAAACAATAATGGAGGTCACAGATCTGGTAATTCAATCACCACAACCTTCTAAAATTACACATTGACTTTTATTTTGGTGATATCATTGGTTAAGAAAAATGTACATCTTATAGCGAGGCACGAATTTTTCAATCACAGATGCTAATCCAATGTTGTTATACCAGAACTTTACAAACCATTAAAAATAGTGGAGGTCGTGGTTCTGGTAATCCAGTCACCATAACCTCCGGAAATTGCAGAGCTTTAGGACTGTTTTACACACAGACAGAAGAATATATTCATTCATTCATTCATTTTCCTTTTGCGCTGAAGTTAGTGCATAGGACAGAGGTCAGATCTCTCTAATTCTGTCTGTTCAAAGCTATTCTGTGCAGTTCTTGAATAGTATGAATATTGGTTGTTTTACTTTCTATAAGTATTGTTCTTCTGAGTGTTTCTTTTGGTCTACCCCTTGCTCTTTTGCCTGTAGGTATCCATTCAAGAGATTGGTGGTGTATTCTGTTGGTGTCAGCGCGTAGGACATGCCCGATGTAGGACCAACGGCGTTTTCTGATAACATCTGTGATGAAATATTGATGTGTCTCTTCTCTGATTTTATCATTCGATTTGAATTCACTCCAATGGGTGTTAGTTATCCTACGAAGACATTTGTTCTCGAAACTCAGTAATTTCTTTTGGTAGTAGTAGGTAGTTAATGAGTTTGCCTCTCTTTTGGAGAGGCGTGCCCCTTTCAACCAGCGGACAAAGTCCAATTAGGTTATATCAGGACACACTACCATTAAATATTAGAGGTAACAAAGACCCCGTGTAAGTAGATATATGTAATTTCTTTTCTGAAGATAAAGAGCTTTTCCAGCTCTCACATCCCTATGATAGAACCGGAATAACGCAGGAATTAAATAAGCGCTTTACAAACGCAGGAAATAAACAAGGATATATACATAATAGCAAAACAATTTCATACAGCAACTTCTGATAATATATTTGTTTATGTGTGGGCATTTCCAAATTGTTTACATTGCTCATCGCAGAAGAATGCAAAGCAACGCATTGCACTTTACTGTGGCATTTGTCTCCCTTGTTGTCAACAGTTGTGTCCCTTGTCAACATTTGTGTCCCTTGGTATCAACAATTTCTTCGGTAGATGCAATATGTGATTATTTTACATGTCCCGTGGCGGTTTATATAAACGTGATACTGATTGTACGCAGTGTGTAATTTATCATTTTCTTTTCGAAATACAATAACATGTAGTAGGATACATGTTTTTATTATGCCTAGGGATTGCGAGCAGTTGAGTTCTTGTATTTTTTGTGCAATGAGGAAGGTTCTCAAAACTGTATGTCAAATGGAGAAAATCTCCCTGGCGTAGTGGTTAGCTGTTCGCCTTGTGTTCAAGAGGTCACGGGTTCGAACCCGGCTCGTGTCGTCTTGTTTATAAGGTGGATTTGTTTTCGGAGATCCCTGAGGATTATCACTTGAAGCTACGGAGTTACGTGTTATGAGTGGTACTCTCGGCAGGCGGCGTGCCGCTTCGTTGAGAGTGACGGAGTACATATGGGAAAACAAGTACCGTGAAGTCAATCTTCTACAGCTTTTAAACCCTTATTATTTAAACTCAAACTTATGAGTGTTCAATGCTTTGAGATAAACCCTCGTTCTCAGAGGGAGTACTTGCGTAGAGCACAAAGGAATGAGCTTGACTATTACCAGACTATCAGATTAAAAGACAGGAACATAAATAGATGACAGAATATAAATCAGACGAAATTAACGTTTCAGAAATAAGGTCTTTCTCAAGAAAAAAATACAGACAGAGAGCAAACGATAAATCTAATAGTAGGAGCACAATCACAAATATTTTATACTGCAGACATATAAAACCAGAAAAAAAGCAAAGTTAACAGTGCCATTGCTACTTTCTCGAAAAAGACCTCGTGGTTGAGACGCTGATTTAGTATGTTTTGTATACTGTCGTCTACAATTTTTGTTAATGTCCTATCCTTTGAAAGTCTGTTTGTGAACAGTCAAGCGCACTCCCTTGTGCGTGCTCTGCGTAAATAGCTTATTGATTACGCAGTGTAACGTGATTTTGATATTCAGAGGGGATTAAACACATGTTCAAAAAGACTTATAACTACCTACCACCCTAGCTAACAAACTAATTACCTACCTAAATACTTAGCTAACTACGAGGCGTGTTCAAATGAAAACGGGACTTGTTACACCACGCGTGATAGAGCGCACTGATATTGATGACATTTTGCACTAGTAATGAGTATCCAATAATTTACATACGGTCACGTGTTCATCTTCCCAGCATGCATATGTGCTGCAGAAGACTGTTAACAATATGGCGGGTGTGATTCCGAACCCGTCCAAAGTGAATCAGCGTGCTGTGATCCAGTTTCTTTCATTTGAAGGATGTCAAGCAGTAGACATTCATCGGAGAATGAAGGCAGCATATGGTGACAAATGTTTGTCGAGGACCAGAGTGATGGAGTGGGTGCGTATGTTTAAAGACGGAGGTTTCTGCTGGGAAGGTTATGGTGACTGCATTTTTTGACCATGAAGGGCTTTTGTTGACTGATTTTAAGGAACCTGGTGTCAACATCAATGCCGCCCATTATAAAGACACTTTAGACAAGCTGCATAAGGCCATCAAGGCTAAGCGAACAGGCAGACTTTCTCAAGGTGTGATTCTTCTCCACGATAACGCTCGTCCGCACGTCGCAAAAATTGTGCAGGAAACATTGGCAAAGAAGAATTGGGAAGTTCTTCATCACCCAGCCTATAGTCCCGATTTATCCCCGTGTGATTTCCATTTGTTCGGACCGTTGAAGAAAGCACTAAAGGGACAGCGATTCAACAGCGACGCAGACGTGAAGACAGCGGTGACCACATGGTTCAGAGAACAGCCACGCAACTTTTTCTCGGACGGCATTCGACGTCTACCTAAACAGTGGGATGCTTGCCTAAATGCATACGGAGATTTTTTCTGATGAACCCAGGTGCATTCTTATTCACAAGTGGTTGCTTTGTTCAATTCCGTTGAAAATATTAAATTGCGTATGATACTTTTTAAATAAATCCACAAGTCCCGTTTTCATTTGAACACGCCTCGTACATCGCTAACTAACTAACTACCGTAATTAACTAGCTACCTAACGAACTTACTAACTGCCTAAGTAACGAAACAACAAACTAACTAATTGCACAACTAACTACACATCACAGTACCTAGCAAACTAACTAACTACTTACCTACCTAACTATTTAAATAACTACTTAACTAACTAATTAACTAGCTAACTAACTTCCTAACTAACTAAATAATTAACTACCCACTACCCTAACAAGCAAACTAACTACGTATCTACTTAGCTTCTTAACTAACTGCCCAACTACCTAACTAGTTAACTAACGAGGGTACTAACTAACGGAATAACTAAATAACTAACCATACAGCTAAGTTCACGTATACTCACTAAATATTGTTTGTTATTTTCCTATTGACATTAAGACAGTGTTTAATTACTTGGTACATATTTCTTAAAAGATGAATCACAGAAATCAAAGAAGCAACAGGAACAAGCTTGATTCTTGATTCTTGATCAGAAACTGGCCTCACGGCACGTGGGGCATTCCCATAAGTGCTCCGCCCTCTGTTCCAGCAGCCATTCGACTCGATTGTGTTTCGAGTCTACTGTTGCCGAAACAGACGTCGACATCAGGGCACAACTCTGGCCCTTGCGACAGGTTTATTTGTTGCTCCGCCCACCCACGCCGTGCCCGTAACTAGTTCAAGCCCAACGTCAGCCTTTCGGAACAACATGGTAACTGTTATCGAAGGTAACGACTACGGAATTGCATAGATAACATGCCATGAAGCTTCTATAAGAAGATAACCTCAATATAAAGGCATGTCATCTACTAAGGTTTTCTTTTGCATGGTTGGTTTGTCTAGTGAGCCATTGATGAGACCCACAGACGAAAGCTTACAAACAGCACACAAGACGGCCTTTCCAGAGAACTCTTCTACCCCTGACGCCTCAAGGCAACAACCGGATACAGCGTATAGACAGAGAGACATACAGACAATCAATTAGACACACAGACAGATGGACAGACAGATATGTCTTATAGATGTTGTCTTCAGGTAAGCATGGGATTTGTCTATGATATCCTGTAGACTGATGGAGGAAACATTCTCTCTGCTGTCGCCCTGTAGTCAATTCTTGAAACATCCTACATATGGTAACTCATCAGAGAGGAGAAAGAAGAAAATAAGAAATGGAAACATAATCAAATCAATCACACTACATCTATTGATTTGGCTTTCAGACGCCGCTGATCGAAGTCTTCTTCTACCTTCGTTCTCAAACTCCTGCAGATTATCAGGATGTAGTCCGGAGAACGGGATGCGTTGTGTCATGGTTTACAGAATTGCTGCGATATCTGCGCCTTTCGGCCTGCCACATCCGACTTCAGCATGGATTTGTCACTGACCCTATACGGTATGGGACAGTCAACTCCATCCCATAACCTCCTTAGTCGCCTTTTACGACATGCATGGAAGGTAAACAATGTTGCTATTCTTTGCTCCGCTTTCGGGCCCCGGCAACACACGGGCGTGATCGAAGTATAAGAACCATTACTTTTATAATAGTTTCCAGATAAGCTGTATCTTCTAACTTACCCCAACCCCCTCTTTTTCATCCCCCCCCCAAATATGACGATCATTAGGAAGAGTGTATCTACTTGAGACGAGACACGAGGGAGGGACAGACAACAGGTAAGATGGAATTCACCTTCATTACAAGCTACAGGTGAACGGAGCCTCCGTGGCAGAGTTTCTCTAGTGAAATCGTAGTTTTCAGTTTATCTTCAAGAAATCGAGTGTATACCTTTCAAAGACCTGAAGTTAGTTTATCTGTTTCACTCCAGTTTTAGAAGTCGATCCTGCGCGAGTTCAAATTTTACACGAATCTCAAGTTAAACATTCATTAGATTAGGTCTTTGGTTTGAAGAGGGTTTATTTTAGATAAGGAAGGGTGAGTACATATAAATCAAGTGAGCATAGAAAAAAAGAGAAATACGGATAAAGATAATGATGGAAAAGACGAACAAGATAGTGATGAGGATAATGATGAAAAAAGTGAGGAAGACATGGAGATAATGATGGAAAAGATGAGGACGACATGGAGATAATGATGGAAAAGGCGAGGAAGACATGGAGATAATGATGGAAAAGGCGAGGAAGACATGCAGATAATGATGGAAAAAAATAGAAATCTCTCTTGTAGCAGGACAATTATGCTACCAGATTTCCAGCAGGTTGTTGTCCACAGAATGGAACTGCGTTAAGTCGCCGTTTTATTTGTGCCAAATGGCCCGCTACGCCCCACTTCGACGGACAGAACGGACGTGTACAACACTAGATAGATAAGAACTCACATTTAAGTAAATAATTCTTGCAAAAGTTCACATTTTTGTTATTTCTAATGTCTTGTTTTAAAGTCTTGTGTTTTTTTTTCTTCAAGTTATGATTATGTTAATGAGAATTCGATACGGT
The DNA here is from genome assembly GCA_034231615.1 of Meghimatium bilineatum. Classification (NCBI taxonomy): domain Eukaryota; kingdom Metazoa; phylum Mollusca; class Gastropoda; order Stylommatophora; family Philomycidae; genus Meghimatium; species Meghimatium bilineatum. The sequence goes on from CM067301.1 coordinate 7,088,325, forward strand.
AGGCATTCTTCTTCTTCAGCGTTCATTCTCAAACTCCAGCTGAATCTCCCTTGTAGCAGGACCATGATCCTAATAGATTTCCAGCAGGATGTAGTCTAAAGAATGGAGATGTGTCGCCGTTTTATTTGCGCCAATGGCCCGACACATCCGTCTTTGGCGGTGGGTAGGCATTGAAAGCGTTCCTTTTAGAAATATCAGATTACATAATCATCTGATCGGGACTTTAAGTATGCAAACTCTTGGATGGATACTGGATGAGAGAACGAACCATTTACGGGAATGTTACGCGTGCCAAGATGCTGATTTCTATTAAAGAATCAAGGGAAAAGGATAAGGTAGACGTTTATTATATCAGAAACTTGGAAACAACAAGGAGCGCTATCACAAACTTTGTACCTACAAGGAGAAGTATCACATACGTGGTGCCTATAAGAAGAACTATCACAAACTTGGTACCTACAAGAAGAACTATCACATACTTGGTACCTACAAGAAGAACTATCACATACTTGGTACCTACAAGAAGAACTATCACAAACTTGGTACCTGCAAGAAGAACTATCACATACTTGGTACCTATAAGAAGAACTATCACAAACTTGGTACCAAGAAGAACTATCACATACTTGGTACCTACAAGGAGAACTATCACAAACTTGGTACCTGCAAGAAGAACTATCACATACTTGGTACCTATAAGAAGAACTATCACAAACTTGGTACCAAGAAGAACTATCACATACTTGGTACCTATAAGAAGAACTATCACAAACTTGGTACCAAGAAGAACTATCACATACTTGGTACCTACAAGAAGAACTATCACAAACTTGGTACCTACAAGAAGAACTATCACAAACTTGGTACCTGCAAGAAGAACTATCACATACTTGGTACCTATAAGAAGAACTATCACAAACTTGGTACCAAGAAGAACTATCACATACTTGGTACCTATAAGAAGAACTATCACAAACTTGGTACCTGCAAGAAGAACTATCACATACTTGGTACCTACAAGAAGAACTATCACAAACTTGGTATCTATAAGAAGAACTATCACAAACTTGGTACCAAGAAGAACTATCACATACTTGGTACCTATAAGAAGAACTATCACACACTTGGTACCAAGAAGAACTATCACATACTTGGTACCTATAAGAAGAACTATCACAAACTTGGTACCTATAAGAAGAACTATCACAAACTTGGTACCTATAAGAAGAACTATTACAAACTTGGTACCTATAAGAAGAACTATCACAAACTTGGTACCAAGAAGAACTATCACATACCTGGTACCTACAAGAAGAACAATATATATGTCTTGTCTCGATTTCTTCTGTCTTCTATCAAATGATCTATATGAATTACGAAAAGATACAGGCAAGCGATCATCGCATCTTTTATTCTTTTCTGGTAGATTCCTCGGCGTCAGGGAATGTTAAGATTGCCATCACTGCAGAACCATCACCGATCTGACAGAAAAAAGATGAACTAAATGTATATTAAACCCTGCCAGGGAGTGGATTTCTGGGATATTGGTGCACTGGAATGACTTCCTTTAGGGACAGAAGTATCCATAAATCCCTCTGACGTATTGGCAAGAAAATTAATTGTTTTTATATGACTTGATATGGATCAAAATATGGATGTGAGTCATGGACAATAGATAGCTAAACAAGATAGTAAAAACAAGATACTAAACTATCCTTGAGACAGTAAAATATAATTAACAAGGGAGAAGTGGTTCTGCTAACGAATTTTGTGAGTATCATAGACAGCTGAAAAAACTAACGAATGGGTGTTGAAAAAGTCAAATGTGATATGGAGGTTACTTAATAATACCGAAAGAGACATTTTATAAGACATGGAGGTTTGGAGAACATAGTTACAACAGACAAGATAGATTTCAAGAGAGATCGAGGACAACACCATGGACACATTTCACATTTTTAGACAGTCTGACATTTTGACATAGCAACGGGATTGAACAACGATTCTGATAAAATATACCAGAAATAGAGTTATGAAATTATGTGATCTCATACGCCTGTCGACACTAAATGATGAATATATATATATATATATATATATATATATATATATATATATATCCACCGAAGACGGATGTGTCAGGCCAATGGCACAAATATAATGGCGACACAACGCATTTCCCTTCTCTGGACTACATCCTGCTGGAAATCTAGTAGGACCATTGTCCTGCTATAAGAGAGATCTAGTGGGAGTTTGAGAATGAACCCCGAAGAAGAAGGGATATATAAATCACGGGTGCGTGTGCGTGCGTGCGTGTCTGTGTATGTGTGTCTTGTTTTACGTGAGAATTATCATACTCTCGGGAGGGGGGGGGGTGGTTGATTGTGTGGTCGCTCCAACAGAGTGGAAATAAAGAGAATAGTCTAAGTAGACTTTTATTTACGGTATTAATATAACAATGTGAAATATATTACAATGAGTTCTCCCTGAGTACAGAAATGCAGTTTTCGTGATAGAATGTGAACTATGCAGATGCCCTTTAAAACAATTTTGTTTCTGAAGGAAGAATGTTATTTGTTAACTGTAACCGAACTAACTGCGCAGTCCATGTTCCCAAGTTTATCCCCCAGGCTTTGCGCCCCAAATTTTTTTTTCCCAGGAATATTTCTAAAGATCGAAATGATATCTTTCAACGGATTAAGTGGAAACGGGTTCAAATCCAATGCTGTTCCGTGCACGTGTCTCGATAAATGTCTGGAACAAATTGGTAATATGAAACCAGAAATGTATTCACATGTTTCTCTTCGTTTTAGTACATCAGGGACTGAATTCTATACACATCCTATCTTCATTTGTGTATTGTATATTTTAGCTACGAGTCATTCGTGTCTTGGTTTCTGAGGTGGTGACATCTGGCGGAGGACATAAGAGATTAGTGCTGTGACACGAACGCGAACTTGTATTTCTCGCATGACCTAGTCCTGGTATAGACCTGTCAACAGAACGTAATTAATACTTCATTCGTGAGTTGTTTTATTATTCTTGTGATTTTCGTTGGTCACTATTTATACACTCAGAGTCGCATGCCAAAAAAAAAGGGCAAGGCTAACAATAGCACGGACATAATAAAAACATTAGTCTTTCATGTCATGTTTACATTCGGTACACAAGTCTTTACTGTCGACGGTCTCGATTTCGAGTTGTAAAAGGAGCTCTGGATAGCAGACGTGCTACTTAAAGTATTAAGAAATCAACTCAAAGGGCGAAGATGATTAAGTTCATTGTATTCTGGTTACCCCATATGCACTCCGTCCTTCTCTCCGAAGCGGCACGTCGCCAGTCTGTGGTTCTACTCATAGATCGTTACTCTGCAGCAATAAACAATAATCCCCATGAATTTTTGAAATAATCAACTTTATAAGAATATTGAATATAGGAATTGGAACTTGTCTCACCGTGATCGGTTTAACCATTAGCCAGAGAAAATCCTGGGAGATCTATTCAATCAATAGCATAATAAATAAAATAATAAACAGGTAATATCAATAGCATAGAGAGTAATATCAATGCATACGCGAGTTCGAGTGCTAGGATGATATATTCTTCTTCTGCGTTCGTTCTAAAACTCATGCAGATTAGCAGGATGTAGTCCGGAGACGGAATACGTTGTGCCATGGGTTACAGTACTGCTGCAATATCTGCGCCTTTCGGCCTGACACAATCGACTTCAGTATGGCTGTTGGTCACTGAACCTATATGGAATGGGACAGCCAACTCCATTCCATTACCTCATTAGTCGCCTTTTACGACATGCGCGGAAGGTAAACAGTGTTGCTATTCTTTGCTCCCCTTTCGGGCCTCGGCAACACAAGGACGGGATTATATATTAAGCCAATCCTTTTTTATGGAAAGCGTGGACGGAATAATAAAAAAATGTCCAGGATAAGATGGAGGCAAACGAGACAAGAAGAATGCTGGAAATTCAATGAACAGCCACAAAAACTAATGTAGAAGTCATGAGAGATGCTGGAGTAAAAGGACAAAGTACATTAAAAATTAGAGATCGACAATACATATGATTAGGTCATGTGATGAGAAAAGTAAAATTTGAACATTTAGTAACAACAGGAAAGATCAAGAAGAGAAGAGACAGAGGAAGACATAGAGAAATTTATGGATGGTTTGTTACTTTTAGTTCGGCACAAAATGATGCCACCAACTGAACTTATTAACATAAGAGACTAAGAGTTGTGAAGAGTCATGATCGCATACGCCATTTGGCACAACATTTAATTGATTGATACAAAAAAAATAACAACACTCTAAATGTGGGAAAACATTTTATACTTCCTGACATGACCGTGTTCTTACACACATTTTTGTGAATGTTGCGATTTTTATATCACGATCTCAATTTACGAGTCTCTATTTGAATAGGTAATATGGCTAACATATCACGGGTAGTCGTAGTAGTCTAGTGCTTGTACCAGCATATCACGGGTAGTCGTAGTAGACTAGTGCCTGTACTAGCATATCATGGGTAGTCGTAGTAGTATAGTGCATGTACCAGAATATCACGGGTAGTCGTAGTAGTCTAGTGCCTGTACCAGAATATCACGGGTAGTCGTAGTAGTCTAGTGCTTGTACTAGCATATCATGGGTAGTCGTAGTAGTCTAGTGCTTGTACTAGCATATCACGGCTACTCGTAGTAGTCTAGTGCATGTACCAGAATATCACGGGTAGTCGTAGTAGTCTAGTGCATGTACCAGCATATCTTGGCTACTTGTAGTAGTCTAGTGCATGTACCAGCATATCTTGGCTACTCGTAGTAGTCTAGTTCACGTACCAGCATATCACGGGTAGTCGTAGTAGACTAGTGCTTGTACTAGCATATCACGGGTAGGCGCGCTAGTCTTGTATCTGTGACCCACAAATCAAGGGAAACCAAAGTAGTGTGTGAGTCCCGAATATCAACGAAGACTCAGTAGTCTAGTGTCTGAGTCAGTCACAGCTGGATCGTGTGATCCGGGGTTCGAGTTTATTCGTGGTTTACATACACACAATTGCTCCCGTTGTTCTCCCGGAAACTAGAATACTGATACCAGGGCTCAAGTTCTCGGATGTTCTATGAATATTTGGTGTTTGCTGTCCCATCAAATTGAGGGTCAAAGTGACCCATAAGCCATGCCGAAGTCGGATGTGTCAGGCCGAAAGGCGTAGATATCAAAGCAAAGCTGTAACTCATGATACAGTGCATTCCGTTATCTAGACTACACCCTGCTAATCTGCAGGAGTTTGAGAATGTACGCAGAAGAGGATGACGGGCATATAGTGAACACTTCCTATGCAGCTCTGGGGACTTCCTATGCAGCTCTGGGGACTTCCTATGCAGCTCTGGGGACTTCCTATGCAGCTCTGGGGACTTCCTATGCAGCTCTGGGGACCTACCTTATCACAAACAGATCCGAGCATGGGAGTGTAATTTGTACTGACTCAAATGCACATAAGATCAATTGACGAGATGTATAATGTCTTCATTGTCAAGAGAGAAGTGTTCAGAGGAAGTGAAATACGAGAGAGACAAAAAGAAAGGATATATTTTAATAAGGAAAGGGTATGTCAAGATGACAATGTGATGAACTCAGGTGAAAGGATTTAATAAAAGGGTACGTCACAGGTGGGACTCAACAAATAGACGGTTAGGGTAATGCGCATTTGGAAGAAATGAGACGCGTAATAAATATATCTATGGGAAATATTTTAAGGATATGTTGGATGGATATGTTGGATTAAGCTGGATGGATAGATTGATGTATATGTTGTAGGATTGGTAAAATGATGGGTGGATACATTGATAGATAGGCAAATCGATGAATTACTGGCAAGGACGAAAGGAGGGATAGACAAACAGGCGGGAGGAATGATGGAACGACTGACAGATATATTAGAAAGCAGGCAGACCGACGAACATACACATAGAGAGGCAGAAAATCAGACAGATAGAATCACACATGTAGGCAGGTAGATCAAGCAGACAGATCGACGAATAGACACATGGAGAGGCAGACAAACAGATAGAATAACACACATGTAGGCAGATAGACAGACATGCAGAACGTAAAACAAACAGAGTGACAGACAGATAGAGAGACAGATATAATGACACACAAGCAGGAAGACAGACAGGAAGGAAAGCAGAAATACAAGAGAAAAAAAACACACAGACCGACAGAAACAAAAAAATATAACAATGCACACAAAAATATTGATGAGACAACATCCTATGTTCTTGTTCGTGAAGTCTCTTCTAGACCACAAAAAAAAACTCACAAAAAACGCACACTTTTTATGTGACATCAAAAAAAAAGACAACTATATCCCAAACTCACAGACGTTTGTTCTAAAAACTAGTCATCAAGTACCGACTCAAAATCTAAGACTGACTGCAAAGAGCCTCCAACTATGACCATCAGAGAGATAGAAGACCTCTGCACATAATTAATTAGGACTACATTTGTTACGATTTTGATTATTGTGGTGTTATCCGTTGGTCACTATTTATATACTTTGGTCCTCCTCGGTTGTTTTTGGCATGCGACTCCAAGTACATGGTGACCAACTGAAATATCGACAATAATAAAAAAGAAAGCAACGAAAGAAGGCATAATTAATTCTGTGTGGAGGTCTTCCGTTGCAAATGGTCATGCTCCAATATATGACATTCTACATCTCACTCACCAGTCCCATATTTTCTCCCCTGTTGAATAAGTGATGCCAATTCGTTCCGTTAAAAACACTCGTCCCGTGCTTAAATCGCACTAGAAAGCACTAATGTGTGTGGAAAAAAAAAATTACTAGAAAAGGACGCTAACTCTTTTCATTAAAATGTTACAAGATACGACACTTTAATGTATTTATACCAGTTGCTATTGAATTAAATGATATTCAAGATATGCGAAATCACAGACAGCACTATATTTACTTTATCTGATTTCTGTTTCATTTTGTGTTGCCAGCTCGTCTTTATTAAAAGGCACTAGTCTCGTGGTAATGTGTTCAAAACTTCAATGAGAAAAAAACTACAAAAAATATTAATTATTTTCAGAAAAAATGTTGCACTTTTTCAAATTATAATTCTTCAGGAACATTTCCGCTCACTTGTTGATAACTAACACTTTTTTGATTTATAGAAAGATAGACATCAAGATCTATGTAACGATAGACAGCAAGATTTATGGAACTATAGAAAGCAAGATTTATGGAACTATAGAAAGCAAGATTTATAGAACGATAGACTGCAAGATTTATGGAACTATAGAAAGCAAGATTTATAGAACGATAGACAGCAAGATTTATAGAGATAAAGCCTATAAAACGTGGTGAAGTCAACAAAATGAATGATATTTTTGTAGACATTTTGGGTTGGGTGGGGGGTGAAGACAATGTATTCCAACAGGTGACACAGGCTAACAGAGCTTGAGAACCACTGGTATAGATATGTTTTTTCGTGATTTCGTTGGTCAATATTATTAATATACTAGGAGTCGCATGCAAGAAAATGCCAAGGCCTACCAACGAAATGTACGGAAATAATCCGAAATCTGATTTTCAGGTCGTTTACTTTTTTGTAAATAGGTCTTTATACCAGAGTCTGGTCATGGCTTACCCAATCTTCTTGCCCAAAGAAATGTCTTACGTTATAGATAAATATTGTGTCTCTATTATACGTAACATAAAATAGACACATGCCCGGTAAACAAAATCACTACTCTTGCAGGTCAACAAGTACATCTCAGCAGCGGTGGAACGTCGCAAACATTTGTAGTGATGCCGCGTGATGAAGCAGGATTTACTTTCCAAAGCTATCCTTCAGGGAACAATTGAGAGTAACAGAAAACAAACGAAAGTATAGAATTATAACATTAAAGAGGTAAAGCTTAGAAAAGAGTAATACAGTTTTGCTAATCACTAGAAACACAGAAAATAAAACACACCAATCACTGGAAACACCTGCTAACCCATTTTATAGAAACAAGAGTTATCCACGACGAACATACATATGACTAAAAACCCCAGCCTTTTAATATAGTTTTCCATAACAAAGAAACATTTGATGATTAAAAAACACATTTTAATATAGTTTTCCATAACAAAGAAACATTTGATGATTAAAAAACACCTTTTAATATAGTTTTCCATAACAAAGAAACATTTGATGATTAAAAAACACCTTTTAATATAGTTTTCCATAACAAAGAAACATTTGATGATTAAAAAACACCTTTTAATATAGTTTTCCATAACAAAGAAACATTTGATGATTAAAAAACACCTTTTAATATAGTTTTCCATAACAAAGAAACATTTGATGATTAATAAACACCTTTTAATATAGTTTTAACAACATACATCGAAAGTAGATATTTCAGTATAATATAATTCAAAATGCTACATCTATTCTATATTAATGTATGGCTCAGAAACATGGACACTAAATAAACAATTAGAAGACAGAATTGATGCCTTTGAGATGTGGATATATAGGAGAATAGGGAGAACATCGTGGAAAGAGAGGAAAACAAATAAAGAGGTGCTAAAGACACTTAATATGAAGAAGAATTACTAAGAGAAATAAAGATCAGGCAAATAAAATACTGTGGACACATTAAAAGACATGACACTTTATTGAAGACCTTACTTGAAGGTAAAGTCGAAGGGAAGCGAGCAAGGTAGACAGAGATACAAGTGGGAGAGTAACATCACAAGATGAACAGGTTACAGTCTAGCAGAGTGCACCACCAAAACAAGAGGCAGGGAATGTTGAAGATCTGTTGCCGCCAACCTTCGTTGCGGAGACGCACTTGATGATGATGAATTCAATATAATTTTATCTTAAGACTAATTTAATGCGATGATTGAAGATATAATTCGTTAACAAGTTTTAAAAAACGCGGTTGTTTTCGTTAATTCCAACTTAACGCCATTGTCAAACACTTGATGTGATTCTTATTTGATGTTGAAATAAAGATGTTTTGGAAATCAACTCTCACCGAGATATGTTGAAATAAAAGGAAAATAGTACTTACACCGCTGAAGTAAATGTAGGACCATTGGTGCATATAAAACGATTTTTCGTTCACTGGACTACATCCTGCTGGAAATCTATTAAGACCAATGTCCTGCTATAAGAGAGATCTAGCGGGAGTTTGATAATAAACGATGAAGAAAAAGAAACGCAATTGAAAATTATTTTTAAATCAATATTTTTTATACTACTGTTTCAGCTTGCGACCCCATTGAAAACCCTTTACGACCCCATTTATAGTCACGACCCATGGGTTTCGAACCCGCGTACTAGGGGTTAAGTATTGCATGGTGATTGGTATGACGAGTGAGTTTAGTTTAAATTTCCCTCAAAGGTTTTTAACGGTACCAAATTCTATCAACATCCGGTGCGACTGATTTAGCTATGTAACATATACTTATTTCCGCCCCGTGAGGTATGGTGGAACTCTCTTGTAGCAAGGATAAAAGAGAAATAAAATACCCGGTAATGTATGTTAAGGTGACTTTGGAGACCGAATAAGGTTAAAACTCATAGCCCTCGAAATAACAAGGATCATTCGCCTCCACGGATGGGATGGGCGTGAAGTAACAAGCAAGGTGAGAGGAATGGATTTTAAAAAAAAGGGTAGGATGGGTATAGATAGGAATGTCGATACATCATCCGTGAATTAGGGGGGGGGGGAGGTTACCTAAAACAAAATGTTATTCTACCACTTTTCATCGGCTTCTTTCGCATTCCATTTTGATTCCCTTTTTTGCATACAATTGTTAAAATTAAAATTAAAATTGGGGGGGGGGGGGGGGGGCTCAATTTGCCTTACGCCTGTGTTACTAAAGGTCATGATCATAATTTCTAAAAAGGAGGGGGGAAGCTGGAACCCGCGACCCTTATCTACTGAGTAGCATGGAACATTTAATGGTAAGCCAATTTCATAGAACTAAGGATAACTATAAAACTACTCTATAGAACTAAGGATGAATGTAAGACTACGTCAGTAGAACTAAGTATGAATGTAAGACTACGTCAGTAGAACTAAGTATGAATGTAAGACTACGTCAGTAGAACTAAGGATAAATGTAAGACTACGTCAGTAGAACTAAGTATGAATGTAAGACTACGTCAGTAGAACTAAGGATAAATGTAAGACTACGTCAGTAGAACTAAGTATGAATGTAAGACTACTTCATAGAACTAAGGATGAATGTAAGAATACTTCATAGAAATAAAAATCAATGTAAACCTAGAATGATTTTGTTGAAATGAGAGATCGGATGTCTGTGTATAGAAAAAAGTGGTGGGCACAATAAGGCCAGTAGACTAAGTCCGGCCGCCAAGCCATTTTTGATGGCCCGCTTGGCTGACCTAAGAAGAAAAACGCAATGGCCCCTAAAGTTCGCTTGTGACCATTGGCAAGTTACTTTTTGATACATTCAAAGGCTAAAGAAAAATGTGCCATTGCCCTCATCACACAAATATAGATCAAATAGAACCGGGTTTTCAATTTCTGATATGGAAACAGAACCGGGTTTTCAACCTCTGATATGGAAACAGAACCGGGTTTTCAACCTCTGATATGGAAACAGAACCGGGTTGTCAACCTCTGATATGGAAACAAAACCGGGTTTTCAACCTCTGATATGGAAACAGAACCGGGTTGTCAACCTCTGATATGGAAACAGAACCGGGTTTTCAACCTCTGATATGGAAACAGAACCGGGTTTTCAACCTTTGATATGGAAACAGAACCGGGTTTTCAACCTCTGATATGGAAACAGAACCGGGTTTTCAACCTCTGAAATCTCTATGGGAAACAAAATATTGGTAGCATATCATACTCAGGATGAAGCTATCAACCCAAAATTGTTTTGTTGTTGTTTCTGTGATGATTTTCTTATCAGTATTAACTTAAGTAGTCTACCATTAATTTATGATTGGTCCAATGTATGTTACCTTTGGTGGATTTTGAACCGGTACCTCGGCCGGTAGAATAACATGCATTTTTGTATCGCTAGATAGGTAGATAAATGGCATTGATACAGTGCAGGATTGACCTATAAGCGAAACAAGGTATAGCCTAGGGCCCCCACTTTCTTGGGAGCCCCCAATTTATTTATATTTCACTATCTATATATTTTTTAATTGTTAAAGGGCCCCATATTTCAAATAGCTTAGGGCCCCATATTTCAAATAGCTTAGGGCATTATTAAGTCTAAATCCAGGGCTGCATAGATAATTTAAAAAAATAATATTTGTTTGAGCTGAATTTTTTGGTAAGTCCCGAAGATCACGTAATCAACATCTGACCGGGACTTTGATTCTACATAACTGGGATGGCTGCAGGAACGGAGGGCGGGGCACTTATGGGAATGCCCCACGTGCTTTGCAGTCAGTTTCTAATCAAGAATGGCATAGATATATCGATATAGATATAGTTAGTTACATGGACTAAGGAGAAGAAAGCATGTAGACATGTAGATAAGTTATGAGACAGGGAGGAAAAGGTAGATGTATAGATACGATAGATATGAAGATAAAGGATGGACAGGTGAGTGGTCTGTGTGGGATAGATTGATAGATCGTAGGTGGGAGGTGTGTAATAAGTAAGTAAAAAAAAGTAAAGTAACCCATAGAATTTATTAATACCGTAGGGGTGTGAGATGTTAGCGATCTCACATTTCAGAGCCTGCAAATGAGGGCGGTAGCCATCTCCTCTCTCTCGCAGTCTTTACTTTCCGGATTAATCCGGTACCCATTTAAGGCTGGGTCGGTAGGTAGTTAGACAGACATATCAACTTACCGAGACAGTAATGTCAATATCAGTATAAGACAAATGCTCGTCTTGAAGGCCTGACTTCGGTTATTTCTGAAGTCGCCCCTGGAACACATCTTGCAAGGGCTAGTGACCCTGAAGTACAGGAAAAAAACCCAATTAGTTCAATGTTACGTGAGATGGGTATACGTTTAATACATTTAGGAAAGTTTACGTTTAATACATTTAGGAAAGTATACGTTTAATACATTTAGGAAAGTGTACGTTTAATACATTTAGGAAAGTGTACGTTTAATACATTTAGGAAAGTGTACGTTTAATACATTTAGGAAAGTGTATACTGCATTTAGACAAGGACATGTTACATTTAGCGACGGACTTACGACATAAAGGAACTTACTACATTTAGGGAAGGACATACTAAATTTAGTGAAGGACATACTACATTTAGTGAAGATCATACATTAATGGAAGAAAATACTACATTTAGTGAAGGACATACTACATTTAGTGAAGATCATACATTAATGGAAGAAAATACTACATTTAGTGAAGTAAATACTACATTTAGTGAAGGACATACTACATTTAGTGAAGGACATACTACATTTAGTGAAGATCATACATTAATGGAAGAAAATACTACATTTAGTGAAGGACATACTACATTTAGTGAAGATCATACATTAATGGAAGAAAATACTACATTTAGTGAAGTAAATACTACATTTAGTGAAGGACATACTACATTTAGTGAAGGACATACTACATTTAGTGAAGATCATACATTAATGGAAGAAAATACTACATTTAGTGAAGTAAATACTACATTTAGTGAAGGACATACTACATTTAGTGAAGGACATACTACATTTAGTGAAGATCATACATTAATGGAAGAAAGTACTACATTTAGTGAAGGACATACTATATTTAGTGAAGATCATACCTTAATAGAAGAAACTACTACATTTAGTGAAGATCATACATTAATGGAAGAAAATACTACATTTAGTGAAGGACATACTACATTTAGTGAAGATCATACATTAATGGAAGAAAATACTACATTTAGTGAAGATCATACATTAATGGAAGAAAATACTACATTTAGTGAAGGACATACTACATTTAGTGAAGATCATACATTAATGGAAGAAAATACTACATTTAGTGAAGGACATACTACATTTAGTGAAGGACATACATTAATTGAAGAAAATACTACATTTAGTGAAGGACATACTACATTTAGTGAAGGACATACATTAATTGAAGAAAATACTACATTTAGTGAAGGACATACTACATTTAGACGAAGATCATACATTAATGGAAGAAAATACTACATTTAGTGAAGGACATACTACATTTAGTGAAGATCATACAATAATGGAAGAAAATACTACATTTAGATCATACATTAATGGAAGGAAATACTACATTTAGTGAAGATCATACATTAATGGAATGAAATACTACATTTAGTGAAGGACATACTATATTTAGTGAAGATCATACATTAATGGAAGGAAATACTACATTTAGTGAAGGAAATACTACATTTAGTGAAGGACATACTACATTTAGGCAATGTGAAGTGTGAAGTAATAATGTGGATAGTATATTGAGATGACAAACATTGAAGCGTAGAGTGATAGATTGAGATTGGGGGGGGGGTGTATATTGGGTCGATAAAGTGGGTAATGAATTTAAGCGTGAAAGAAATGGTAGAGTAAAAGGACGGCAGTCGAGACATTGTGGGATGAGATGTGGGGTCAGATGTGTGGTCAAGTGTGGGATGTAGAGGCATTGTGAGGTGAGAGAAGGGAAATAAAGAAATTGTTAGATGAGAGAAATTATGTAGAGGAATTGTGAGGTAAGAGTAGGGATGTAGAGGTATTGTGAGGTAAGAGAAGGGATGTAGTATTGTGAGGTAACAGTAGGGATGTAGAGGTATTGTGAGGTAAGAGAAGGGATGTAGAGGTAATGTGAGATAAGAGAAGGGATGTAAAGGGATGACTATTTACTAAAAACGCTCCCTAAAGTGCCGAGTCCCTTTAAAGCTGCAAGTATCAACGGCAGAGCACCTTCTTTGCATTCTCGACGAAAATGTATTATCTCAGAAAGAATATATATCCATTTCACTAGACAAACTGTGAATCCACTCCACCGGGAATTAAATATTTGAAGTTTATACATAACTTTAAATATCTGTTAAGTTATTCATTATACAACAATTTAAATATGTTAAGTTATACATTACACAAAATGTTAGTAGAATGTTGTTTAAGCCAATTCAATGAAGAAAAACAAAATGTAATTACATGATAATACTGATATCTGTTATAGAAGATTGATCAAGTTCTAAAGTTGATTGATCAAGTTCTAAAGTTGTGTTGTTACACTACGTCCTACTCGTGAAGAAATTCTTGAATTATGAAAACTCAAATACAAGCTATTTTATGTAGTAGAATTACGTCATTGTCTCTCGAGTCCAGCTCGCATTTTCAGACTTAATTATGTTATTTCACGCCTTGGATCAGGAACTTGGGCAAGCCCAGGTCCTGGCAGCTCTCAAATATCAGTAAAGTAACAAGGGAGTTTCTTAGGATTGCTTCTTCGCTTTATCGACAGGACGTTGGCACGCTGGCGCTGGTTTTTTTTTTTTTTTGGGAACACTGAATGCGTATCCACTCAAGTACCAGACGTTTATTTTTTGGGAACACTGAACGCGTATCCCCTCAAGTACCAGACGTTTATTTATTCATAAATACAATATTTAATAGTGTAACGTGGGTGGAATTGCTACGTTCATTTGAGAAGATACACAAGACTTGGCAAGTAAATCGAAGCTTTCAAGCCTGGTAAGCAACGCTTTGTTTAGCTTGATGTTTCAACGATTTAGTCTCAGACACTGCGCAGCGGGAACAAGGTTATTGTTCTCTTGTTCCGCTCACATCCGCTTATTATCCTATGAACATAAAATTGTTCTTCCTAATTTCAAACAGCGAAACACAGGGGGGGGGGGTGCGTTTTATTCATCATCATCGTGTGACATATTTTTTTCCAAAACGTAGTCTTCCTTATGGATTCTTGATCACTTTGCGATTTTGGGCAAGTTGACCTGCCGCAGCTAGAGGCGTGTTTAAACAATCTTACATCATCTTACAAAATAAACATCGTCGTCGTGGCGTAATATTATTCATTCATTAATTCATTCCTTCATTCATTTTCCTTTTGCGGTGAAGTTAGCGCATAGGGCAGAGGTTCGATCTCTCCAATTTTGTCTGTTCAAAGCTATTCTGTGAATTTCGTGAATAGTATTAATATTGGTTGTTTTACTTTCTCTAAGTATTGTTCTTCTGAGTGTTTCTTTTGGTCTACCCCTTGCTCCTTTGCCTGTAGGTGTCCATTCAAGAGATTGGTGGTGTATTCTGTTGGTGTCTGCGCGTAGGACATGCCCGATGTAGGACCAACGGCGTTTTCTGATAAAATCTGTGATGAAATATTGATGTGTCTCTTCTCTGATTTTATCATTCGATTTGAATTAATTCCAATGGGTGTTAGTTATCCTACGAAGACATTTGTTCTCGAAACTCAGTAATTTCTTTTCTGAAGATAAAGAGCTTTTCCAGCTCTCACATCCCTATGATAGCACCGGAATAACGCAGGAATTAAATAAGCGCATTTTCGTGCGTGTGCTGATGACTTTGACTTCCAGATATTAGACAGTCTGTTTAATGCACTTGATGCTAGGGCAGGGGTGGGCAAACTACGGCCCGCGGGCTGCATGCGGTCCGCCATTGGATATTCTGCGGCCCACAAACGAATTTTTAAATCAACGAACGATCGTCACAAATGATTTTCCCCCCATTAATATTACGCAGAAATCCACTGGAATTTTAATTCGACTTTCTTATATATTAAATATACAATATTTAATTTAATATAAAATCATTTAAATATTAATATTGATATGTATATATATATATATATCGTCAATGAAATTTTACTACAATTAATATCAATGTTTAATATTGAATAATTTACTATACTAGAATTGATTTAATTTGATTGACTGAACGTTTCTCAATGATTATAAGTACTCGGACGATATAATTTTATATAGGTTGAAAACTGCCTTTCAAATTATAATTAATTGTTTTTAACTTTTAAGCATTATGTCGGGATGTATGTTTAGTTTATATTGAAAAGATGCTTCATACAAAATAGAATATCGTTAAAAGCTGTTATAATTAATAATACATCGTTACAACAATAATGTATCGTCAGAAATAACCCCTCCCCCTCATATCCTACGAATGGAATACGCAAATACTCGATTTGCAATCATTTAAGCTGCGCGGTGCATGGGGAATTCCCGGTGTGTTTTAATAACCATCACGTTTGTAGTTTCCATAACAAATTTCCGTATTTATGTTGCAACCGAGTTTTCTAAATCTAAATAATTATATTCCCGCTGCTGGCAGCACATTTGTCTTTAGTTAATTTTGCAACACTTTAAGATATTTTTATTATAATGAGTGCATCCAAAAAACGTAAGATTGAAGACGAGTATCGGATTTTCAAAGACGAATGGATTAGCAAATATTGTTTTATGCAAGTTGGCAGCAAATCTGTTTGCTTGCTGTATCACGAAACAGTGGCTGTTTTTAAAGAATATAACTTAAAAAAAACATTACCAGACAAAACATCCCAATTTTGGACACAATCTAACATCTGAAGAAAGGAAAAGAAAATGCATGGAGTTGGTAAAAAGTCTAGAGAAACAACAAACTGTGTTTACAAAACAGTCTTCAATTTAAGATGCTGCAACAGAGGCCAGTTTGGTGTTGTCACACAAAATTGTGAAATACAACAAGCCATTTTGTGATGATGCATTTATTAAGGAATGTTTACTAGATACAACAAACATTCTGTGGCCAGAACAAAGCAACAAATTTGACAGTATTACATTATCCAGAAGAACTGTGGTCAGACGTGTTGAAAAGATAAGTGAAGATTGGACACTTCAACTTCAAGTTGCAGGTAACCATTTTTTGTGTGATACTCTCTTGCAGTGGACGAGAGTACTGATGTACAAGATACTGATCACTTATTAGTTTTTATACGTAGAATAAACAATTCTTTTAAACTCATCGAAGAGTTACTGAGTGTTGAATCGATCAAAGACACTACCATTGGCCTCAATATATTCAATGCTGTTAGTAGCTGTATTGAAAGAGTTGGGTTAATGTGGAACAAGATGGCCAGTATTACAACTGATGGTGCTCGTGTTTTATAGGACTGATAAAGTTGATCAATGATAGGATTAAGTCAGAATATCCTGACCACGTAATTATATTTCTTGTAAGCTGTTTGTACTATAAGTAGCAAATTTCTGTTATTACATATATATTTTGTCCGTCAGGACCAAGTTGTTATAACAGGATTTCACTAATATACATATATATATATAATTATTCCGTACGTTCATATGTTCCCACCAAGCCGTCTTTCTTGCAGTAGGGCAATGCTTCTACTGGATGCCCAGCGATATGTTGCTCAGAGACACAGAGATGCACCGTGTATAGATGTTTTACTTACGCTACAAGCTCGATACATCTGACTTAATCGCTATCAATAAATCTCGGGTCATGTTGAGTCGTGTGAGCGACGATGTTGTTCCACAACTCTGTCTCTAATATGAAAAGTTGTTAAGATTTTCCTGTACCGCAGTGACAACGTCTTCAGCTCTTTTTGTTTTCCTCTGTCTTTTGTCAAGTTGTTGTCGGTGGTTACTAAATTTCCAAGTTTTGCTAATTTTCCAACTGGATGTCTAGACAATGTCATAAAAGTGGTTAGGTATAGGACAAAAATAAATTGTGACATTTGACATATGGATGACCAGGAGAATGGTAAATACATAATATGATAATCAAACATCCAGGAGTTATAGAAACCACGAGAAGGCAGCAGATGGGATTGAACCATGTCATCTACCGAAGACGAATGTGTCGGGCCATATGCGCAAATAAAACGGTGACATGACGACACATTTATCTGGGCTATATCCTGCTGAAAATCTAGTAGGACTTTTGTCCTATTACAAGGGAGATCCAGCCCGAATGTAAGAATGAATGAAGAAGAACATTATCCGTCCAGCTGAACTCGTTCACGTGTTTTTGCACATGCTCTATCTGCTTCTAATGTTTGTTGTCATTTGTCTGTTTTACTTATTATCTCTGATGGCTTGTACATTAGTAATCATTGCTATGTTTGAAATTGTCATAATCTTTCACAAAAATACAAATAATCCACACATCTTAGTAGCCTCCAGTACACTTTAAGTTGTATTGTCATCGGTATATATATATATATATATATATATATATATTATATATGAGAAATGAATGTCTTCCTTTGTTTACACAATGTTCTCCTTTGTTCTATTTCTTTAGTAAAAATGTAAACGTTCTTTTTCACACAAAAAAATAGGGTCATTATACAAAGACAACCTTTACAACAATATTTAAAAAAATAATTTAATGGATAAAAATTGAAGTGCAACAAACGGAGCACTTCAAAGAACAGACAATTTCTAATTAAGAGTTCACAGACAAAAATTATATTTAAAACTTTTGAAGACAAAATGAGTGATAAGGATCAGCAGCAATTTAGGTGTCAAGTTTTCTTCTTTTTTTTTCTTCTCTGTTCTTTTCTTTTTCTGTTCTGCTCTAATAACTGACAATGACATGACAATGTGAATGATGTTTTTCGTGCATGTAAGACATAAAGTGAAAGTACACGTAACAGTACATTATTTTTCCGACTTAATATTTTATGAGTTTTTTTTTATTGAGTTTAACTATCGTTCTTTGTTAACGATTGGATTAACCTCTGCCCCATTAGCCGCCTGTGGCACGAAATGAACAAACAAAAAAATTAACTAACTCACTGTGTGTGTCTCTGTGTCTTTGTGTGTATATGTGTGCGTGTGAGCGAGCGTGTATTTTTGATTTTGTGTGTATAGTGTTTTTTGTATTAATCAAGGCTTTTTAATCGAAACGTCATCTGAGTTGTATCTCGTAGTTAGCAGTTCGTATTCAAAAAAATTGGTAGCACTCATAATTATTTCTGTCTGTTTCAATCCTGACTCCATGTTGTATTAGGACCTTTACTTGAAGTTCACTGTGCAGAGAATAAGATTATTGTCTAATTCTCATGACTATCGTGGGAGGAGACTAAGAAAAGGTTGAGGAATAGGTTGACAACCTTGTTATTTTTACATCGTATCTAAATTTCTTACTTTTGTCTTCTATCAAATAATGACAAAAAAAGAAGCAGACAGTGGACATTGCAAGTGGTTTCTTTTGTGGCAGACTCCTTGGTGAAAGGGAATGCTAAATATGCCATCACTGCGAATGGGTCAACAAATCTGAAAGAAGAATGATGCACCTGGAAAGAGAAAGTTCCACTAAAATTGCACGGGTATCAAGTACATTCAACCACCTAACACATATAGGGAAATCAAAAACAATAAGTAAATATACCACGACTGTTTAACTCCAATATGTCAGTATTAAAATATGTTTGTGAAAGCTGGAAACTAACATAAGCACAGGAGAAGAAAATAAATTCATATGAAAAGAAATTCTTCTTCTTCTTTCGTTCACTTGAAACATGTCTATATCTGTAATTCTGTCTCCTTAATAAAACTCACTGTCTTTTGTAGTTCATACAGTGTCCCATAGAGCTTTGATTCCAGTGTTGTTTCCTCTGGCCAATATGTCTGCCTCAGCGTTTCATGCTCAGAACACTCTTGAAGTATATGTTTGGCACTCTGTGCTGCCTGTCCACATGTACACATGGCTGTGTTGCCAATCTTGAACTTTGTATACATGTGACTGCGGAGTCGGTTGTGTCCTGTTCTGAGACGTAGAATTATAACTTGTTCTGATCTGTTCATATTGTGATAGTCATCTTGTGTTGGTGTTTGTGGCGTTCTTATTGACTTTATCATCTGTTTTTTCTGATGGTAGGTGATTGGTATATCTGGTTGGTCTTCGGCAGCACCTTCCTTAGCCAGTTGGTCTGCTTTTTCATTTCCTGGTATTCCACAGTGAGAGGGTATCCACTGCATGGTTACCCTATACTGGTAAGACAATTCGCTAAGTAGTTTTTTTAAGTCTGTTAGTTTTCCAGACTGGAGAGCTTGAAGCACTGACCTTGCATCTGTCAGGAATACCACAGGCTGTAGGTCAGAGTTGGAGTTCAGCAGTTTTTTAGCTGCCACACTAATTGCCTGGATTTCTGCATCATAATTATTGCAGAATTTTCCTGTCGGTGTTCTGATTGTATCTCTAGGCTTGTGTGGATATTCTATATATACACCTGCACCTCCATTCCTCACAGCATTCTGTGCTGACCCATCTGTGTACACTCTGACCCATATATCTTGTGGATATTCCTCATCCAGGAAACTGAGGGTGATTGTCATTCGCTGCACACTGTTCTGTTCGTCCTCGCTTAGTATTCCTTTCACATGGGTCTGAATGTATATTGGCATTCCATGGCTTTCACTCCACGGGGTTTGCTCTGGTACAGACCTTAAGGGGCTGCCAACTTCAGGTAGGTCTGTAAGTTGTCTACGGAGTCGTTTAGCTTGATGGATAAAGCTGCTCCTTTTCAGTCGTCCCATTGCTAGATTTTGGAATCTTTCCTTCATTGGATGACTTGGCATACACTGAAACTTTTCTGCTTGAATTAGTACTTTTGTGTCTCTGCGTTCGCCAAGTGTTTGCATTCTTCCCATTTTCTGCATCTCTGCTATGGGTGTTGATTTCATTGCTCCCAACATTATTCTAAGTGCCTGGTTTTGCACTTTATCTAGATCTTGTAATGTGGTGTTTGATGCAGGACACCACGCAGCTGAACCGTATTCCAGGTGTGGTCTTATGCCTTGCTGGTAAACTTTACTGAGTATATTTCCACTGGCTCCCCATGTGGTTCCACTTAGTTTTCTCAGGATAGCTAGCTTCCTCCTGGCTTTTGTTGTTGCTTTGTTTATGTGCTGCTTCCATGTCAGCTTATCATCAAAAGTAACTCCGAGGTATGTGGGTTGTTTGTCTTCTTTCAAGAGCTCTCCATCTATCTTGATATGACCAGCTTTTTGTTTTGGTGAGAGGGTAAAGAGTGTAGTGCTGCACTTATCTGTGTTAATGCTGACGCACCATCTATTAGCCCATAAGGTTAGGGCATCGATAGCTCTTTGTATTTGTTTAGTGGCCACTGTTGCATGTTCTTCCGTGCACCAGATCACCAGGTCGTCAGCATACATTGCCACTTTGATCCCATGTGGTAGTTCAGCAACTAGGTCATTGATGTAAACCAAGAAAAGTGTGGGTGACAGGACTCCTCCCTGGGGGACTCCATGACGCAGTAGAACTTTCTTGCTCTTGCGACCATCTAATTGTACCCTGGCTCTTCTATTATGCAGGTATGCTTTTACCCATTTGTACATTCTTGAGCTAACCCTGCAATTTCGCAATTTCTTTAGGAGCCCTTCTTTCCAGACCTTATCAAATGCTTTCCTGAGGTCTATCCATGCTGCTAGTACCAGTTTCTTTTCTTGGAAGGCATCCTCAATCTCTTGGGAGAGGTAGGTTGCCTGATCTTCAGTAGAGTAGCACTGTCTGAAACCTGCTTGCTGTGATACCAGAAGGTTTTCACTTTCAAGGTACCACTGCATCCTAAGATTGATAATGCGTTCCATTGTTTTACATAGACAGCTTGTGAGGCTGATGGGCCTGTAGTTGGAGACTGTGTTGCCATCTTTTCCTGATTTGAGGAGTGGTATCATTATTGCTTCTCTCCACGCCTGTGGTACATTACCTGTGGACCAGCTTGTGTTAAAGATCTGCAGTAGCTTTGCTCTTGCTGCACTTCCCAGGTTTCTAATCATTTCATTGGACACTCCATCAGCTCCAGGGGACTTTTTCATTTTCAATTTGGATATTGCATGCTCCAGTTCTCTCATTGTGATTGGTGCCTCCATGACTTCAGGTATAGGTTCACCTTGTCCAATGTTTTGCTGGTTCTCTCGAACCTCCTGTTGTTTGTCTGGGCTGACTTTGACGTTATTGTCTTCTGCAAAGGAATCTGCAAAGTAATCAGCTGCATGTTTACCTGTTAAAATGTTTCTATCTTTATAAAGTGTGATCCTGGTATTTCTCCCTGTACCTTCATCATTTAGTTGTTTTACAAGTTTCCATAATTTCCTAGTATCTCTTTCTAGGTTCAGCGACTCTGTTTTTTCTTTCCAGCTGCTCCGTCTGGCTTGTAACTTGGCTCTTTGAAATTTAGCCTTTGTTTGCTGATATTTGTTGTGATGTTCTTGGCTAGGTCTGTTCTCAGCCTGCTTTCTAGATGTTTCCATCTCATTTTGCAGCTTTTCCAGTTCATCATTCCAGTAGGGTTTGTAGTTTTTGCGTGCCCCCCTGGGTATGGTTTTACTAGCAGCATGTAGTATACATCTATTAAATTCACTCACTGCTCTATTGATGTCTTTGTCCAAGTTCATGTCCTTAGCTAGAACACTGGTTAAATGCTGGTACATTTTCCAGTCCGCCCTCTTATAGTTCCACCTAGTGAGCGTGCTGCTGTCCTTGGTATATTCATTGTGAATTTCCAGAATGAAAAGAAATGTCTTAGAAGACTCTTAAATATAATGCTGAAGTCAGATGTCAGGCCAAAAGGCGCAGATATCGCAGCAATTCTGTAAACCATGACACAATGCGTGCTGTTCTCTGGACTACATCCTGCTAATCTGCAGGAGTTTGAGAACAAATGCAGAAGACTCTTAAATATTGGTTGGGAATAATTCTAGTCAAACATGCACGTAAGAGAAGACATCAAACAGCAATATGTTTGTACAATAAGAAGAAGACAAAAGCAATAGACTTGTATCCGACATGTATTTAGAATTTATTAAAACAAACTGCTTCTACGTGTATTAAAATGGGTACCAGATGGTAAAAGATATGCAGACTATGAGAAACTCTTCGCAGAACGACCATCACAGCGACTAACTATGTGCCTCAACTCCCAAGAGAGGTACACTGCAGCATCACATCGCTCAAACTGAGAGAGCAGTGGTTTATGGGCTATGGACCGTATTCGGTGTTGAATGAACATATAGAGACATAGACAGGCAGATGCGTACAGGTAGAGATAGTGACAGACAGAAACAGACAAATACAGGCAGATGGAGACTGCCATATAGAGACAAACAGACATGCAGATATATATATATACAGAAAAATACAGAGATAGAAAAAGATAGAGATAGGCAGAAACAGATAGATAGATAGATGGATAGATGGATAGATGGATAGATGGATAGATGGATAGATGGATAGATGGATAGATGGATAGATAGATAGATAGATAGATAGATAGATAGATAGATAGATAGATAGATAGATAGATAGATAGATAGATAGATAGATAGATAGATAGATAGATAGATAGATAGATAGATAGGCAGGCAGGCAGGCAGACAGACAGACAGACAGACAGACAGACAGACAGACAGACAGACAGATAGGTAGATAGACAGATAGATAGATAGATAGGTAGATAGATAGATAGATAGATATATGAATATCTCTGTAGGTAGATAGCTACGTACGAAAACAGGTGGACGCACGAACAGACAGACAGACAGATAGAGAGATGGATGGATGGATGATGGATGGATAATGCTTGAAAATATATAGTGGGTTTGTTTGTTTGTTAAGTAGGGGTTTCGCCTCATTTGCTCGAGGCCCTCCTCTTTCAATCTAGGACTGGTGTCCGTGTTGGTTATATCAAGGCGGTTATAGTGGGTATGTATGTAAATATATGCATGTTTGCGTGAGTGCCCAATCTCTCCCTATCTCTTTCTATCTCATCGCCATATCTTGCCTTATCAAATATATACTTCCTTATCTATTCGTAAAGTTTACACATTTATTTTACAGACAGATATGCTGAAGTGTAAAAATAATGTATATTTCTTTATTTATTACAAATATTCAGATACGGTATCTTGTTTCTGGTTTGCGATACGTATGATGTAAATATGTGGTGTTGGATGAAGTGTTACTACTTCAGATGGTTGTTTTGGGTCAAACCTCGTTGGCAAGCCAGAATCTTGTTATCATCTCCAGGAAAGATATATGTGAAATGAGATCCATAGGTTATCATGCGGTTTATTAAGGGATGTAATTATTTAATTATAAATAACGAGACATGATAGAGTTATGGTTCGTGAGAAAAACTAGGGAGGTGAGGGAGAATTATAGATAGAAAGCGAATGAATGAACTAATTTTAATATGAAATAGAAATAAGAAATTTTGATGTGGTTAATTCATTTGTCGTGTGTCCAAGATGTCTAGAGTTCGATGCAAGACTGTGCCATCTTGTTTAAGAATTTTTACAGCCGAAGACGGCTGTGTCGGGCCATTGGCGCAAATAAAACTGCGACACAACGCTTTTCTATTCTCTGGACTATATCCTGCTGGAAATATAGTAGGGGCATTGTCCTGCTACAAGAGAAATCCAGCGGGAGTTTGAGAATGTAAGCTGAAGAAGAGGAAGAAGTTTACAAATGTATTTGATCGGAGGTTCCTGGGCATTATTGCTTTAAATGACGGAGTTAGTGCTCTGAAAGGTCATATTGTGCGACGGAATGCTGCTCTGTTGAGAGGGGCGGAGTAGATATGGTGAAACCTGAGTACAATTAATTATAATACACCAAACGAGATTTGAACTAGATCCGTTTAAACAGTACCTATTCGCTTTGCAACTTGAGCCAACACGTGTTCCGTATATGATCAATACACATCAACAATGCGGAAAACGTCTGAACTAAAGCTGTGAGGCGAATATGTGCCATTTGAACGGATCTGATTGTTTCTATTTTTTTTCTATAATATATCCTCGATGTTTCTTCTTTATATTTATTATTCGAATACAAGTCAACCATTTATTACCTTTCGGTCTCTGGCCCTCCACTATAGATTATATATGGTGGCGCCCCCATTCGCATAATTAATATAAGTTTATGCCTCTTTACCAACTTGTTCCAATAAAATTTACTTTAAAAATAATTAGTATTCTATATTCGTAATCCTGGTTCAATTCCTGTCAGTCTAAAGAGTTTATTTTCATTTATCCGCATGCTTTCTACTTGAATTTATTTGTACAAGCTATTACTTGTTCTGTTTCTACGTTATTTATTTTTTAAAGTAGGCATATCGGTCCTTGTAGTACGAATACTGATGTTCTATGTTTGTGTTGCTGTGGGTATTTCAATACTTGTACGGATATTTGTTGTTGTTGTAATAGTCCTTGTCTTCGTTGGTCCGTGCTCATTGACTTAGATTTAATGTACACAGGTTGAATGTCTTGACGAGCACATATTTTTGGTTATGTCGTTAGTCAAGCACGGAAAGTCTGTTTACTTGAGTTGCAAGGCGATTCGGTGTCGCGATAATTGAACTAGTTTAATTCCCGTCAGTCTTGAGAATTTTTTTCATTTATTCTCTTGCTTCCTACTTTAATTCTCTATTAGTGAATAGAAATGTTGACGTCTGTGGCTATGTCGATAAGATGCAAGACAAGGGCAAAAAATGATCAAATGTGGTTTCCTGTTATTAGATTTGAGACTGCTGACCATCGTTTATGTACGTCAGCTCTGGCGTACTAGCGATATGGTTACATACATCAACCGTTTAAAACAACTGAACGCATTAGTTACCACCGTTGGATGTGTCTGGCCATTGGTTTAAATAAAACGACAACACAACGAATTTAGTTCTCTAGACTACATTATGTTGGAAATGTAGTATTAATATTGGCCTGCTATAAATGAGATCCAGTGGAACTTTAAAAACGAGTGGCGAAAAAAAAATAGAAAAAGTATAATAGGTAAAGATAAAAGATAAATTAGTAATAAGTAACGACTGCAGCAAAACTGTAACCCCACAGACGAATAGTTCAAACAGGGTTATACATTTTAATAATCAATGGAAGCACACACGATCTAACAAAGCAACAAAATCAATGTTTCGACCAAAAGACTTTTATCAAGAACACAACATCGCTAATCTCATCCACTATAGCTGGAATTACTCGTCAATGCATCAGCTCTATAGTTGCCTCTGACTCCTGCATGGCCTGGACAGAAGATCCATACGACACATTTAAGGTTGCTGAGAAAAGTAACCTATTCCTTTCTTATCATGGACTTTTCTATTTTTCTTAGCATGATCTGTGAGTCTGATAGTATCTCTATGTGGTATCACTGGGTGTGTTTGTGGTTGCATCATCAGTCACGTGAGAACCACTGTCACCGCCTCTATCTATATTATCATAGTTGCCGTTATTATTGGATAAGAAGTAATATCTGAAACGTTCCAAACATTTTGGTAGGCGACGGCACACTATCGACATCAATTTGTTTCTTTTATTACTACACCACATTTGCACATTATTTTGTAGTTTTGAGTACTGCTGTGTGAGTTCTACGTGTCTATATTCCGCCAAAGACGTATGTGACGGGTCATTAGCGCAAATAAAACGGTGACACAACGCATTTCCATTTTTTGGATTCCATCCTGCTGGAAATCTAGTAGGACAATGATCCTGCTAAAAGAGAGATCCAGCGGGAGTTTGATAATGAACGCTGAAGAAGAAGAAGAGCATGTCTATATAGAATATACACATCTATACTTTCTGGACTACACCTGTATAGGTATAAAGTGCACCTGTCTGGACTTCGGATACATGTGCCATGCTTTCATGATAACTGTTTAGATTTTGTGTGCACCTGTCTAAATGTCATTGCCATATCTCTACTTCATATATGTCTGTCTAGACTCCATGGGCGTACGTCTATGACTCCTGGCTTACTCTGTTCTTACCCGCTGTTTCTTATCTCACACACTGTCGATTTTTTTTTTAAAGGCTCTATCCCTTACTTAATTTTGGCTCTGAATTTCTGTCTGAAGGTGAGAGTACAAACGTATATGTAATTCTCCTACCTATAGAACAGGATTACATGAGATCGATTCGTGATTTGAAACCAGTATCGTGATACTGGAATTGATTCGTGATTAGGAACTAACATCACGAAGCTGGAATATGCTGTGTTTGTATTCTGATCAGATGATTGTTAAACTGTAAAGGTTGTATAAAATGCCACAGGCAGGCATTTGAGTTTCCAAATCATTCAGAAAGCAATGGCAAACTACTAAACGTATTTATATTGCCTAGAAAATCACTACAGTGAAAAAATAATGATGGCTACGTTCTGAATAGGATACGCTACTAATTTTAATAGGAACATTGTACTAGGAACATTGTACTAGGAACATAGAACTATACATAGAACTAGAAACATATGTTCTATGTACAAACTTTCTACAACATTTCTTCTTCCTCTCGTGTCTTTTGTTTTTTTTAAATTATGGTTATCTTCTCGCTACCACCGTAATAGTTTTTTTGCAGTTTATACCCATGGCGTGCTGTGTTCTTTTTGAGGGCGTAGAAATACTATGAAATAGAGTACCAATTCGTGCTCCTTGTGAAAGATATTTGTACAATCTAATAGCTATACGTTTTAATGAAACGATAAATCCGTTCAATCTTGATAATAAATAATCATAAATCTGAAACGGGGTTATGAAATGATGCACTCATGCAAAATGTGAAGTCTATACGCTCAGTAATTACAGAGAAAAATGTAAATATCGGTGGACAACTATTTATGAACACACTATAGTAACATAGTACTAGGAACATAGAACTAGGAACATAGTACTAGGAACATAGTACTAGGAACATATTACTAGGAACATAGTACTAGGAACATAGTACTAGGAATATATTAATTGGAACATATTACTAGGAACATATTACTAGGAACATATTACTAGGAACATATTACTAGGAACATAGTACTAGGAACATATTACTAGAAACATAATACTAGAACATTGTACTAGGTACAAAGCCAAAAGTTGGGTAACCCCTACCTCCGTCCCCTTCCCAATCCATTTCCGATGTTTTGCGAAAAGGACATCAACTTCCACATGGTAATTGCACATGAAAATAGGCGGATGACCTTTCCTATTTTCTTTTACATTTTTGGGGTAAACCATTTTTCTGTCAGATATGGCCATTACTGAAGACGTATCTGCGACCCTGTAGAAAAATATCTCAGCCGTAACTTTTGTCAATACACATTTATGCTGGCTCTTCAGGAATCATCCTTCTACAGTAAAGCATTTGACTTTCCTCGTGATTTCATTGGTCACTTTGAGTATAATTTGTGTCGATAACCAATGAAAATCACGAGAAAAGACAAATGAGTCACGTTAGAGGGATGATTCCTAATTGAGCCTAATGTTGTATTATGTCGAGGGTTACGATTGCGCCTGTATTTATAACCTTTCTGTTTCTCTTCGTGATAACTTAACAGCAAGATTCACTTAACAGCAAGATTCTTAACAGCAAGATTCTTAACAGCAAGATTCACTTAACAGCAAGATTCACTTAACAGCAAGATTCACTTAACAGCAAGATTCTTAACAGCAAGATTCACTTAACAGCAAGATTCACTTAACAGCAATATTCACTTAACAGCAAGATTCACTTAAATGAAATGCAGAAAGGAAATTAAAAATCGTGTCGTAAATACAAAATGAGGTATTACAGCTGGACGTTCATTCACTCGTCACGCTCAAGATTAGCGAGTCAACAATCCTAGCTCACTTACTGCATTCCTCGACAATTTGTCAGTGGGTTCTATTTCCTGTTTGTTGCTACGCCAATGAGAACCCTATTTCCTGTTTGTTGCTACGCCAATGAGAACCCTATTTCCTGTTTGTTGCTACGCCAATGAGAACCCTATTCACTGACGACTTATAGTGGGAGTGGGGTGAGGGATGAACGATACCCTGTGAGGTCTGCAAACAAGTTCATTGTCCCTGGACTCTGCACGTGGTTCTTAGAAATAAGGTTCATTTCTATATAGTCATTAAAAACTGAGAAGCATTGTGGTGATTCATAATCGCCCACGCCACCTGCGTGGTTCTTTCTGATGTGGGTCCCTGTCACCTGACAGATTTTTTGCCGTCACCATGACCAGGTAGGTCACCATGAACAAAACGCTCTAAGTGCAAGCAATCGTTTGGTTCAAAAACAATATTTATTACACAAATATTTTGTAGAACAGTTTTGGAGTAGTTCTTTGGGCATGATTCTCACAAGGGCCGTAGATAACCTCTCGGTTAAGGGAGAAGGGTTTTTAAAAACTGTTATTCATTTTCGGGCATACCCTTAAGGAAGTGAAATGAGGAGCGGGGTTACACTCTGTTTAGTATGCTTCCTCTTCTTCTTCTTCTGCGTTCGTTCTCAAACTCTTGCAGATTAGCAGGATGTAGACCGGAGAACGAAATGCGTTGTGTCATGGTTTACAGCATTTCTGCGATCTGTGCCTTTCGGCCTGACACATGCGACTTCAGCATGGCTTTGGGTCACTGACCCTATATGGGATGGAACAGCCAATTTCATCCCATAACCTCCGTAGTCGCCTTTTACGACATGCGTGGAAGGTAAACAGTGTTGCTATTCTTTGCTCCCCTTTCGGGCCCCGGCAACACATGGGCGAGCAGACTTCCTAATGTTAAATGCTAGACTCTTACTTTCCTAAATAGGGATGGGGTGGTAAATCCCCCCTCTGCAATCTTGGTTCTTTTTAGAGAGCGTAGCGGTTCCAATCATGGGGGGGGGGGGTTAGGTTGGGGGGATCTCTCACGAAGATTGCTCTAGTCATGTATTATGGTGTGGCATAGCGGGTTCGAAACCGGACTTCGGCATCTTCTTTACAAATGATTTTAAAAAAAAATAAATCCCTTTGGAGGAGAGTTATTGATTGATGCTACGGAGAAACAATACGAATGAATCAATATGAACAAAAATAGGTATAAGTGTTACCAAAATAGTCATAAAACAACATAACGAGACACAGTGATTAAGTTGTTTTATGACTTATTTTGGTAACTTTTAGGCCTATACCTATTTTTGCTCATTTTGATATTTGCCCTGTGCTACCGCAGCAACCCATTTCCTGTTTAGGGTCGTTACCCTACACTGTAACTTTTATCAAACGAGCGAATCTATTAGCAGATATCATACTGGTCACAAGTACTCCGCATAAAATTGTCCCGCACGTGGCATTTCTTATCATTATTGAAAGATTGGAGCGCTTGGCCGCGCGGCTAGAACGCCGGCCTCAGATTCCGGGGAATACATCGAGAAACAACAAATAAAATTGTTTCGACACCTTATGAGAATGAACCATAACCAATTACCAACAAGAACATATAATATAAGAAGATCTGAACACAGAGCCATAGGAAGACCTAGAACAAGATGGATAGATAACATTAAGACAACACTGAACAAATACAGATTAAACACAGCCAATGCGACATATCTGGCATTGGATAGACAACTAACGCTCCCTGTCACCGCCCTTACGCTTAACGGCAAGTGTGGATATTCTAACCATCATCCCCCTGGGGATAAACAATAGACTTTCTTTCATTCAAAAATTTTTATATCTAACACAAATTCACCTCCAGAATTCGTGCACATAAACGAACGTGACTTTTCCAATAATTTGAAGACAAAATCTTAACGCTCTTGGCAAACATAACACATGAGTTTTTGATTCAACACGGATATAACCACTTCCTGTTGCCAGCCTCTGATTCATTCTTGAATACAGTTATTGTCCTGCTGCTCTCTTTACTTTCGTCAGCTGAACTCTGGCTGTCGACTGAGTACTACAGGCATCCTAACAGAATTAATGAGATCTTCATTCGGTACGTTTTTGATTATTGTCACAATTTCCAGTGGTTACATTTTATATTCTTGAAGTAGCCTTTACGATTTTTGGCATGAGATTCCAAGTAAATAAATACTGACCAACGGGAAACACGGGAATAATCAAGAAAAGGAACGAGTGAAGGTCTCATATATCAGAGGAAAATATAAAAAATTTACTCACTGTGCAAAGCTGAAGTCTAACAGGTAAAGCTTGAAACGAGGTTAGAAAATTTTGCTAATAATACGAAACAAACATGGGTACACACACAAAAATTGACGTTTCGACCAAAAGGCCTTTATCAAGGTTCACGAACACATATAAATCACATTTCTCATTTCTATCATTTCGGCCAACTTACCAGGCATGCGAACGCAAGTTGTGCCGTCCCTACTTATCATCTTTGATTTATATGTGTTTGTGAACCTTGATAAAGGCCTTTTGGTAGAAACGTCGATTTGTGTGTATGTCTATGTTTGTTTCGTATTATTAGCAAAACTTTATTACCTCGTTTCGTATATATATATATATATATATATATATATATATATATATATATATATATATATATATATATATATATATATATATAAGAGAACAGGTCTTCTATAATTGTCGTCGGTCGAGACTGAAGCAAATAATATAGTTTATATTATAGGGTCACGCACGAAAATTCGCTTATTTAATTCCTGCGTTATTACGGTGGTATATGGATGTGAGAGCTGGAAAAGCTCTTTATGTTCAGAAAAGAAATTACTGAGTTTTGAGAACAAATGTCTTCGTAGGATAACTAACACCCATTGGAGTGAATTCAAATCGAATGATAAAATCAGAGAAGATACACATCAAAATGTCATCACAGATGTTATCAGAAAACGCCGTTGTTCCTACACCGGGCATGTCATACGCTCAGACACCAACAGAATACCCCACCAATCTCTTGAATGGATACCTAAAGGCAAAAGAGCCAGGGGTAGGCTAAAAGAAACAGAAGAACAATACTTAGAGAAAGTAAAGCAAATAATATTCATACTATTCAAGAACTGCACAGAATAGCTTTGAACAGACATAATTGGAGAGATCTTACCTCTGCCCTATGCGCTAACTTCAGCACAAAAGGAAAATTAATGAATGAATGGATATTATAGGGTCGCTCTTTGTGCGATGTGCATATACTTGTGAGATAAACATGAAAAACATCTAAAACTGAGACCAGCAGGAAAAAATGTATATATCTAATTACTGTTTCGTGGTAGAAAATAAATAATACAGTTAAAACCTGATAAAGCAACTTGTTCTGGACTGACAAAATATGTATGTAATAAAGGAAATTCGTAATACACAGTACAAACAATACGGCATAAAATTAATTGCGAATTTTGAAAAGTGTTGATAAGAATCTGTCCATAAATTAGGCTAATATATTCAGAGTGGGAGGGGGGGAGTTTGAAACAGTTGTTGATAGTTGTTGAAAAGGAGGAGGGGGGAGTTTAACAATAGTTGAAGCTACAGATAAAATATTTCATATCCCACATTTTATGTAAATAATATGCAATAGTTGACGTCAAGATTTTGTTATACTCATTAAATTGTTTAAATTTGAGAATTTGTTAGAAATATCAGAAAAAGCATGTAGTTGTAAGAATTTTAAGGGGGGGGGGATGGCAAATAGTTTTACATAATTGAACAGTGTGGTCCTGAATTCTTAACATTTCGTAACAAGGGAGTGAAAGGAGCAGGGGGAGAGGTCATTAAATAATTGGCAAAAATGTGTGAACGTTAATTACTGATATATCCTGTATAGGGAAATTTGTTATAACAGGAAATCTATAGAGAGATTCAACTGTTATAAAAGAATGCGCTATAGAGAGGTTCCGCCGTTATAAAAGAATGCGCTGAAGAGATATTCCACAAGGATGCGCTACTATTTTCGTCGTTAGGGTATTTCGTCGTTATAAAAGAGTGAGCTGTAGATTGTTTCCAAGGTTATAATTAGATACGCTATTGAGGAATTCCAGAATTATTAAAGGATGCGCTTTAGAGGGATTCCACAGTTATAAATAGAGGGGCTATATAATATATTTCTCTGTTATAACTAGATACGCTATTGAGGGATTCCACAGTTATAAATAGATGCGTTATAGAAGGATTTTCCTGTTATAAATAGATGCGCTATAGAAGGATTTTCTTGTTATAAATAGATGCGCTTTGGAGGGATTCGACTGTTATAAATATGAAGCATTAAGGAGTTATTGAAAATATCAGAAGGCAGTAGACGTGAGTTTACATTGGAGACGGAGTTGAACCAATAGACGGGAGTGTAACCAGGAGACGGGAGCTGAACCAGGAAACTGGAGTTGAACCAGTAGACGGAAGTTTAACTAGGAGACGTGAGTTGAACCAGTAGATGGGAGTTGAACTAGGAGACGGGAGTTGAACCAGGAAACTGGAGTTGAACCAGTAGACGGGAGTTGAACCAGTAGACGGAAGTTGAACCAGTAGACGGAGTTGAACTAGTAGACGAGAGTTGAACCATGCTTTTAAAACATATTATTTATTTTCTTCTCCTCCATGAAGTTCTTCTACTCATGTATTGCACGTATGTATCGCTTCTGACATTTCTATATGGCTTGAGCTATCCTTTTTTGACATTTCAATATGGCTTGAGCTATCCTGTTTTTTTATTGCAATTGAGCACATACCATCTGATGCGTAAATGGTACCACAATACCTGACTAAAATAGTTCATATTCTTATTTCTTATGTAAATAATATAAACAAATCGATTTAGATAGGAAGACGGATGTGTCGGACCATTGGCGCAAAGAAAACGGCGACACAACGCATTTCCATTTTCTGAACTACATCCTGCTAAAAATCATGGTCTTACTACAAGAGAGATTCAGCGGGAGTTTGAGAATGAACGTTGAAGAAGAAGAAGACGATAGGAATCAAAATGTGCAGTCGAAGGCGATGCTACAATTATTTTGATCAAATATGTTATGATATTTTCAAATAAATTGGGGGGGGGGCGGTCTTTCTTGTTATCGTACTAAATTTAAACACAATATGACATTTGTACATTATAAGTCCTCCTAGGACATTTGTGGTAGGTAACAGTATTGCTGTTCTTTGCTCCCCTTTCTGGCCCGGCACCACTTGGCTGAATTCTAACTCCTAATCATCTAATCATAACATTGCTGTAGCCATATTTTTGTCCAATTACTTCACGCGGACTGGTTACGCATACGATTACTCCTCCTGCTTGATCCGAGTTTTCATTGGTTTGCAACACAAAGTATAAGTAAAGTGATCAATGATATTCAAGGATCACTCGGATCAGACAAGATAAGTGCCGCTATTTGAGATCAGCACGTAGGACCAACCTATGTGAGGATGTGCTGTAGCCCGTAATATGTTAGATGTCTTCTTTTATTTTTGTTCGTTCTTAAACCGCAATTGAATCTCTCTTGCAGCAGGACATATCCAGCAGGACACATCTTGTAGCATGACATTTCCAGCAGAATACATCTTACGTCGGGACATTTCCAGCAGGACACATCTTGTAGCATATTTCCAGCAGGACGCATCTTTCAGCAGGACATTTCCAGCAGGACGCATCTTGCAGCAGGACATTTCCAGCAGGATACATCTTGTAGCAGGACATTTCCAGCAGGACGCATCTTTCAGCAGGACATTTCCAGCAGGATACATCTTGGTGCAGTACATTTTCAGCAGAATGTAATCCAGAGAATGGAAAGACGTTGTGTCGCGCTGGTTTTTTTGCGCCGATGACCTGACATATCCGATTTTTGTGGTATGTAACAGCTAAAATCTCATGATAAATCAAAGAGGCTGTTTTAATAGTTGCCATGTCATTCTGGAATAAAAGTTTTGTTACTTATGTACGTTGGAAAAAATCCAGAAACATAATTAACATCAAGGAACACCAACCAAAGAAAATATCACGTGATAATGTATTTAGCCGTGGTTCAAAACGGCTCAAAGTGCGTAGGGGATTGATTTCATTGTACTCGGCTTTTCTCCTACGACATTCCTTCTCGATAGTCTCCAATGATATTTTTTTTTAATGCACTTGTGTACACGACATTACGATTCAGGAACAATTTTGAGACCTCTTTAACTATTAGATAGCTTAGCCACTATTTCTGTAACAGGTAAATATAATTTGTTTTTGCTTATCAAGGTGTGTACAATATGGTTTAAATTACTTGCCGTATCTGATTACACCTGTCACCTGCAGGAAGTTACCTGGCATACCGTCCAGGTGATACATGTAGACGCCATTACAACTACAAAGACCTTACCTCTCAGAAACATGCGGTATGGTATCGGCCAGCAAGGAAAATAACATCTTCCAAGACATTTGGAAATAAAGGTTGTGACTTGCTGAACAAGTGGTGGTTGTTGTGATAAATGCTGTTGGTAATTTCACAGGTGAGACGTGTATGAATTTGTTAGGATTGTCAGAATTAGCGTGCTCGCTAACAAAATTAAAACTGGTATCCTCAGTGTCCGTTGTGTCTAAGTGTACACCTGAAGAAATCAGAGCCGCCCAAACATCTAAGCATGCGTCTTTCGTTGTGCGTGACATGTGTATGGTGTCGGTTAATATTTCCGTCTTACTCCTGGCACGATCGCAATACAGGCAGCCGATGCCAGCAACATGTTCACAGGTGGCGCTGTTGCTACAGCGACTAGTATTTCTCACCTTTGACCCTTTCCCCATCATTCAACTCTACCCGGTACCAGGATGAGGAAGCAGGGCAAAGGTAACGGGTTGTAGTTAAGTAGTTTTTTTTAAATCAATTTCTCCTTGTCTATCCTTCCTGTGTTCAGGAAAGTTGGTTCAGGTTGTGTGACAATCGCTGGTTGAGGTTGTGTGACAATCGCTGGTTGAGGTTGTGTGACAATCGCTGGTTGAGGTTGTGTGACAAACTGATTGAAGGAATCTACGAAGAAAACGGTGATATTTGCCACTAAATTTTTTGCATATGGAAATCCCGTTATAACAACTAGATCCGGACAGACGAAATATGTATGTAAGTAATAACAGAAAGTTGTTATATACAGTACAAACAATATCGAATAAATATAATTAGAAATTTGGAAAAGTTGTTAAATAGAGAAATGTGTTATAAAAAGAATGCGTTATAGCGGAAATCCATTGCATTTTTACAAGTATGTTGTGTTTGTGACTATCCTCATGAAATTACAAGCAACTTGCTCTTACTTCCTATGTGTAGTTGGGTGGTTCCTCAGAGATTTCTTGCATATCCAGGAGATTTCAATTTTCTCCTTAATGCACTGTCTATTGAAGAAATCTTCTAATCGGACAGGGAGGGATGGGGGGGGGGGTCATGGGGGTCTTAAAATTGAAAGCAAGCCCGCGGGTTTTTGTGTTGTTTGGAAGGTTGCTGTAGGGCTCAATTCCCGTCCCTTCGTGAAATAAACCATAACACTCTAGGCACTGAAGTGTACAGATGAAAAACAATAGAGATACTGTGATCTACCATCCATGTCCTAGGCGACGACTAAGAGGGTTTCGGTGCTTGTTGTTATTTATTCCATTTCATACAGAGTTAACAAATAGATAAATATTCGGTGGCCTGACACATCCGTCTTCGGCAGACTACTACTTATCTGAAAAGGGTTATATTGCATCATAAAATCTATTTATCGGAGAAGGGTTATAAAAAAGAAGGGTTATAAAGGATCATGTAGGGTCATAAAGGGTTCAATTGACTAATAAACCAAACAGGTCGCAGCCAAGTTGTAAAATAAAATACATTCGTACACCAGGGTTCGCACTGGAGTTTTAAAGAGAGCTCTGAAAATGAGCACACCAAATTCATATATTATAAAACAACAAATTTATATATTACGAAACAACAAATTAATACATTATGAAACGACAAATTGATAGAGTTACACACAAAAAACAATCAACCCCCATTTAAGCCGCCCCACCTTTTGCCCCCCCCCTCCAAAAAAAATGTATACAAAATCTCACACAAAAGGGCGATTAGTTTTTACTTAGATAAAATTTCCGCCTTCTTTTGAAAGCTCTATTCTGTGTTATTTTTCTTGTGAGTTCACTTTCGCACATTATCATAAAATATTCATGCGGTTTATATCAGAGAATGTGAAGTACGTTGTTCTGCTAGTTTTACAGCGAAGCTGCTTTATGTGCGCATTCGGCACAACACATCCGATTTCGGCATGTCTTTATTTCAGGTGAGCTTCCCTAGCTTGTGACAGGTTCCGGCTGCGTTCCAGCCTCTAAAATATCAAAATGAGCAGAAATAAGTATAAGTGTTACACTTGTGGAAAATAACTATTTCTGCTCATTATTATATTTGCCTCGTGTTACACCAGCCCTCCCCCTTTCCAGTTTGAGATTGTTTTCCGACACTGATGATCCATCTCTTGAGGTCATATCTGTCACCAGGCAACGAATTGTTTATCTGCTCTACACATGAGCGGCACCGGTAGAAGACCTGTTCGCTAAATTAAATTGGACCCCCACTCATGACGTTTTTGATTATTCTTGTGATTCTCATTGGTCAGTATTTATATAATTGGTGTCGAACGCCTTTAATAGCTTAGGTCGACCAATAGATTTAACGGAAATCGGAAACTAGTTCATGTTTACGTTTTAGCTGACAGGTCTCCAAAAACCTATTCGGTCACGCCTCTAAATAGTTTATCCTCCACTGTTCCCACTTCGGATTTTACAGGTCAAAACATGTACCTTGGTAGCAGGTGCCAAGGAGACTGTTACGGCAGCTATATCTACGGTGTTGATGTGAACGATCAAAGAATAACATATTTTGGGCAATCACATCCAAACAACGCATTACATTCATCAGACTACATCCTGTTATTGTGTAGCAGTTTGTGAACGGACGTAGAAACAAAAATATATATATATACACATTGTCAATATATATCCACAGTTAGATCTTCCACACGCGCCGTCATGCTTAAATTGAAGTCTAAATATACGAACCAAGGCAAGGTATGCTGTACGGCTGCAGTGTGTCCATGTGTACATCAGGGTTGCCATATTGACATTTCAGACCAAATTTTCAATAAACGCATGTTCCTACTTCATGATAATTCTATGCACTGATCTCGGACCAACTGAGATTGGTGATTTATTTTTCTTTACATTATTTTTCATCGATGACAACACAAAGTATACGTGTATTGATCAAGGAACAGTTCTGTCAGCACAAATGAATTGACTATGCACGTAGGACTACTTAGGAAGGACTTGGTATACTGCAAATAATAAAGTAACAGATGACGTGTTTTCAAGACCTGAGTCAATATGATCACAAGGAATAGAGGATTGACTTCACTGTACTCAAGTTATTTTTTACATATATATATATATATATGTGCTGTTATTGGTTGTTGTTGTTGGTTATTTTTTTAATGTTGTTGGTTGTTTTTTATTGTTGTTACTGTTGTTATTGGTTTTATTGGTGTTGGTTTATATTGTTGTGGCTATTGTTCTTGTTGTTGGTTGTTGTTATTGGTTTTTTGTTAGTTATTGTTATTAATTGTTGGTTGTTTTTATAGGTTATTGATGTTGGTTGGTGTTGTTGATTGTTTTTATAGTTACTCGTTGTTATGTGGTTGTTATTATTGATTGTTTCTGGAGGCTGTTTTTGTTGGTTGTTGTTATTGTCGTTGGTTGTTTATGTTGGTTGCTATTATTTTTTGTTTATTGTTAGTGCTGTTGTTGAGTTTTATTATTGTTGTTGATTGTTTTTGTTTGTTGTTTTTGTGTAGTGGCTGTTGTTATTGTTGTTGGTTGTTATTGGTTATTTTTGTTGATTGTTTGTGTTGGTTGGTTATGTTGGGTGTCTTTGTTAGTAGTTTTTTTGTTTTGTTAATATTGCTTGGTGATCGTATTGCTCGTGGTTGTTGGTGTTAATTTTTATTGATTGTTTTTGTTACTGCTTTTCCTTTTATTGTTGTTCGAA
The DNA here is from genome assembly GCA_034231615.1 of Meghimatium bilineatum. Classification (NCBI taxonomy): domain Eukaryota; kingdom Metazoa; phylum Mollusca; class Gastropoda; order Stylommatophora; family Philomycidae; genus Meghimatium; species Meghimatium bilineatum. The sequence goes on from CM067301.1 coordinate 7,127,125, forward strand.
TATTACAACTATTATATTATTATAATCATTTTTATAATCATTGCAATCATTATTATATTTATATTCACTGTTACTTTAATTATTATTACTATTATTATTATCATTATTATTATTATCATTATTATTATTATCATTATTATTATTATCATTATTATTATTATCATTATTATTATTATTATCATTATTATTATTATCATTATTATTATTATCATTATTATTATCATTATTATTATTATCACTATTATTATTATCATTATTATTATTATCATTATTATTATTATCACTATTATTATTATCACTATTATTATTATCATTATTATTATTATCATTATTAACCATTTTAAATCTCTAATGAAGAAATCAAGTTTCCTGTTTCTCAAACTGTAAATTGAAATTTTTAAAGAAAATAATATTTTGCCCATCTTCAACTTTCACAACAACAACAAAATAGACTGGAAAAATAATTCCAAAATAAAACATGCAATACAAAAAACCCAGGTAACTTGGTGCAGGCTGTCAGCACTGCTGGCTCTGATTTTACTCACATTATTTTGCGTCTAAAATGTTTAGCTTCATTCTTCTTTTACTTGATCCTTTTGTTCAAAGAAATTGTTTTAAAATTCCTTATCTATTTTACAAAACACTCCATTCAGTCATTATTTTTTTCAGATTTCAATCTTAGCTCTGTGAATACATTTAATGTGTATTATAAAACGTTAATCATTTGTGTCACATTCTCAACTATTTTCCAAGTTATACGTCAAATCCCATTATAGCAACTTGGTTCGGACCGACAAAATATGTATGTAATATCAGAAATTCGCTATATGCAGTACAAACAATAAGGAACAAATGTAGTATGGGATTTTAAAAGTGTTAAATAGGGAAGTGTCTTATATAAGAATGAGATATAGAGGGAGAAGTGTGTTATATAAGAATGAGCTATAGAGGGAGAAGTGTGTTATATAAGAATGAGATATAGAGGGAGAAGTGTGTTATATAAGAATGAGCTATAGAGGGATTCCATTGTAATTTGTTTTAGTGTGGATATTGTAAACTTATGTCTCGGTTCCCGTGACACATTTAAATTTTGTGATGTCCAAACTAATCACATTTCCACTTGATGTGCAGAGATATTAAACTGCATGAACGTCTTGAGGACCTTTTTTAATAATCATCATCATTTTCCTCTTGTGCCAAGCTTGGCACATAGGGCATATGGCTTAGCTCTCCATGCGTTTCGATCAACAGCCAGTTCTCCAGATCGTTCATTTTCGTACAGGCTGTTGTGATTTCTTTCTCAGTAGTTCTTTTCAGTGTTGTTTTTGGTCTTCCACATTTTCTCTTGCAACTCGATCACCATGAAAAGACTTGACGTGGTATTCTGTCTTCATTCATTCCGAGTGCGCGACCAATGTATGCCCAGCGCCTTTTTCTAATAACGTCTGTGATGTATTCTTGTTTTGTATCTTCTCTTAGTGCCTCGTTTGACTTGAAATATTTACAGTTTGTGTTTGCGATTTTCCTGAAACATTTGTAATATAGCAACATTTTAGTTAATAAATACAATAGCAAAAAGAAAACTACATCTGTTTGAACATATAAAGAAACACGACTGTTTACAAAGACATACTATTGAGGGCAGAGTACCTTGGGGGATGAGAAAGATGAGATGTGCAGACCAAGACGAAGATTCACTGACGACATTAAAGATAACATGATAAAATTCACACGGTGCTCTACAGTCAAAAATATCGCATCATCTTGTGAAAAGAGGAGAAATGCAGCAGCTAAACTGCGGAGAGTAGCTAGATAATCACAAATAGACCAAAATCAGTCTACAGTTGTCATTCCATGCCCGAACTGTCCAAGAACATTTACAGCTCGAATAGGGCTCATTAGCCATCTACGAACTATTAGGCATGGACATAATTCAAACTTAATTTTCTTAAGTGGTTGTACAATAATGGTCACCATCATCATGTGATGGACGAAGCACAACATGAACACGTCGTCAGAAAATGCATGGCCCAAAACAGAGAGAGGTTCAGAGTGCTCATTGAGAAGACAAGGTTCTGGAGAGACTATGCCACATGATATGACACAGAATTACATAACGAAATTTGATGAATTAAATATATATTTATCATATAGACAAACCAACCAGTAACCATACAAACCAACCAGTAACCATACAAACCAACCAGTAACCATACAAACATACGTACATATTTGCCAGTAATTATATCATCCATATCATCACGTCACATAATAATTAATCCATCAACTCACGTAACCAGTCTTCCATTAACCCACAAAGCCAGTCTTCCATCGTTTCACACAATCAGTCTTCCACTATCCCACATAACTAATTTCCCATTAACCAACATAACCAGTCTTCCATCATGCCACATAACCAGTTCCAGTAACCCACATAATCAGTCTTCCATCATCTCACATAACCATTCTTCCATTATCATACATAACCGACTTCCATAACCACACATTTCTAGTCTTCCATCACTCCACATTACCAATGAGTAAAGATCACACAATCAGTCTTCCACCATCCCACATAACGAGTCTCACCCCATATAGCCAGTATTCCATTAACCCACATAATCAGTCTTCCATTACCCCATATAATCAGTCTTCCATTACCCCACATAACTAGCACATAACCAGTCTCACCCAAAATGCTCAGTATTCTAACAACCCACATAAACAGTCTTCCATCACCCCACATAATCAGTTTTCAATCATCCCACATAATCAGTTTTCAATCATCCCACATAATCAGTTTTCAATCATCCCACATAACCAGTCTTCCATCAACTCACATAACCAGTCTTCCATCAACTCACATAACCAGTCTTCCATCAACTCACATAACCAGTCTTCCATCAACTCACATAACCAGTCTTCCACTAGCATTCTCCTACTCCCACGATGTTTATTGACTTATACAAAAATAATATAGTGGAGAACCATAAAAAATCTCTATTCATATCTCCCCATGAAACTAAACCACGTACCAACCACACCATTTCCCCATTCCTATCACCTCATAAAACTAAACCATGTGTTGTTTTCAAACCTTGTTAAACTAACCATACATTCTCCGTTATAATCCTTAACACCTTTCTCGACTTTTCTTATCTTGCAAAATTGGGTCATGCGTAGACCTAGATTGTTAATACTGGAAAGTATAAACAGAGGATACAGTGCCGTGCCAAGGGTGTACAGGAGGATGTGGCAACAGCACTATACGGGTACATCAGGGGTTCTCAACTTGGTCGATCTCGAAATTAAACGTTGGTACACATGTTTTATAACGTATTGCACAGAGACTTTCACCATTCTTCAAAATAGTTTTTATGTGTATTTTCAGTAATTGCCACCAAATTTAATTGCCCTGTTCCATGTTTCTTCTTCTTCTTCAGTGTTCCTTTTAAAACTCACGCTTGATCTCTCTTGTAGCAGGACCATCATCCTACTAGATTTATAACAGGATGTAGTTCAGAGAATGAAAATGCGTTGTATCCCCGTTTTATTTGCGCCAATGACCTGACACATCCGTCTTCGTCGGAGTTCCATATTTCACCTGTTGGATTTCACTTGTGCTGCAGTTTTTACATATTACCGTCATTCTTGTTTATTCATTATCCAGAATAATGAGCTTTCTTTGCTAATTGTTTCTTCTGTGTAGAATATTTCTGGGGCGACATTCTTTTCGTTCGCTCTCTGTCTTTCACATGATGGTTTGTTTAGAAAGTCTGTTTTCATCTATCCTAAGTACATGACCAATGTAATTCAAGCGACTTATAATAAAACTTGATAAAAATCCTTGGTTTTTTCTTCTTCTTTAAGTGATTCGTTAGTTTTAATATAATTTTATGTTCAATGTCCGTTGAAGTTACTTATTTCTTCTTCTTCTGCGTTCGTTATCAAACTCCTGCAGATTAGCAGGATGTAGTCCGGAGAACGGACTTAGTTGTGCCATGGTTTACATCATTGCTGCGATATCTGCGTCTTTCGGCTTGACACATATGATTCGGAATGGCTTTGTGGCCACTGACCCTATATGGGATGGGACAGCCAACTCCATCCCATAACCTCATTAGTCGCCTCTGACGACATACGTGGAAGGTAAACAGTGTTGCTATTCATTGCTCCCAATTCGGGCCCCGGCAACACACCAGCGAAGTTACTTATTTTAAAGGATGATTAACTCTTTGTCTCCGTACGGTTTTCCTGCTATGCCGAACACGATAGTAAATGTATATTAAAATGTAGATTTGAGCGGCTTTTCGGCATAATGGGTCTCCAAAATGTAGATATTAGCGGCTCATTGACATATAGAGTTAATCTGGACACTATTGTTTGTTTGGATTTCCAGCTTTCGCATCCATATGACAATACAGATAGTTTGCACGTATTCAACATTTGAAGTTTTTTTGGTTTGCTAAATTCTTGTGAGCTCCATATGTTTGAAACTTTGTTTAAATGTTTCTGTTGGCAGCGCTTTGCGGGCTGTTATTGATTTGTGTGTATGACTATCCTGTGATAGCTTGGCTCACCAAATAGTTGGAGGTTTAGACTTTCTCCATCATATGTTTGTTGAGTTGAGACTGTTGTGTAATTTGTTGAGACGTTTGTGTAATTTAGTGAGTTTTGCTGAGACAGGATCTGCCCATAAATTACGTCAACATTTGGGAAATTGGGAGGGGGGGGGATGTTATGAAAAATGTTGACAGTTCTTGACAACGGGTGAAGGGGCGGCTTGACAAAAGTCATGTTTTATACACAAGGTCGGTTTTATACACAAATTAAATAAAATGTGTGAATATGAAAATTTTCTGAAAATTCTAAACAAATAATGGAAGCACTTTCAGTGCTAAAAACATATGGTAGGAAAAGAAGGGAGGAATTTTTTTTTACATAATTACGCAGGGAAGGTCAATGAATTCTTGACATGTTGTCGATTCCTCGAGTGTCAAAATTGCCCCCACCCCAAAGTGTTAACGTATTTTATGGATACCCCCTCATCCATCGGATATCAATCATGTCAAGACGAGGGTGGATATACGGTTACGTTTGAAAATATAGAATTATATATATTCTTTTAAATTAACTTTTGACTTCGTTTTGGTGGACTTCTTTGGAAACACTGTATTTCCAATAATTGGGGTATGCATGATACAGACATTGATAGTGAATCATGAGAACAAGATGCAATGGATCGTATTGAATGGAAGGAGAATATTAGAAATGGTATAAAGACATAGAGGATGGTGATAAGGAGATACTTCAAATGTTGCGCGTTAAGAAGACACACTATGGTACAAGTGGGCTTGCGATTTCTTGTAAATACTGTGGAAAACACTTTGTGACTGAGATTTGTCTCCGGTCACATCCATCATCGCTTATGATCATAAATAATTTCTTATAGCACAACAATAACACTATAGTTTGGAAAGACGGAAAACTGCTTACTACTATTTTCAATATTTGTACACACAGTCTACCACATTTTTAAAAAGGAAAATGTGTACTGACAAATATCACAGTCTCTGTTTCTAAATTAAATGTCTTGAATACCCAACATCTACCTCTCGTAGTTACGGGTTTGGAGACGTATATTTATCATTGCATTGCAATTGCTGCACAGTCGCAAATAAGGATGTTTAATGTTATCTCTCTTTCAGGAAAGATAGGGAGATAACACGGTTTATATTTTGCGGTTGAAAGTAGGATAAGTAAAAGAAGTTTTACCGAAAAATGACAAAGAAGTTGTGTGAAGACCAATAACAATGGTAAATATGGCTCTAAATCAGCGTTATACCACAAAGTTTAACCCATACGGGCCAAGCTGGTTATCTACAGGTTATCCAGAAACCGCATGAATAGTGTTGCATTCAGTACGTACTCGATAACGATGGCGCCGTTCCTTGTCCTATAAGCTCTGATTCAACATATAATTGTTATGTCGATCACGCGTGAAATGGAACCCGGCTCACCTGATAAGGTAGAAAATGTCTTACCCATAGCCTACTTAGATAGCCTGTCGACGGCCACATATGTCAAGAACTATGTATTAAGTGAGCAAGCCATCTGTACGTACATACCCGCACGTACGGCGTATCCACTTTTAGTTAAGCGCGTATTTCTTATAACTTCCGCACACCCGCTAAATACTACAAACTTTGCACACCAACGTGGAAGCATTCGTTGATAAGACACCGTGTATGTGTTCAAGATAAGAGAACATGAGTGCAGAAATTAAAATTAGGAATAGCAAAAGGTAAACGAAAAGATATTTACACAAGAAAATAATAATCATGATTATGAATGCGAAATAGTAATAACAATAATAGAAGGGTAAAAGTCCCGTTGATATTCCAATTGTTGAGTTTTGAGGAGTCATTGATCAATTAAATCGTATGTTTGATCTATAACAATCGTAAGTGCAATGTCCATGCAGCATTTCGAAACTGTTGCAGATTTTGTAATAATCTTCCACCTTCTTGAGTGTCCATGTTCAGGTAGAGTGTGATATCGTTTGTCCATCTTCTTTTTCCATCTTCTTTGTCCATCTTCTTTGTCCATCTTCTTTGTCCATCTTCTTCGCACCCGACTTTTTTTTTCGAAGACTTTCCACAATCTCTTCCCTTATGGTCCTTAGAATTTTGTTATTATTTATGTTGTTTTTTTCTCCACGCTACCTAACATTGTTTTCAACAATCTACTTGTTTTCTATTGTTGCTTACTATAGGCTTATTACTATATGAAATACCACGTACCTCTCACTAAAAGTTTTGTATTATTTCTGTTTCAATATTGTTTCTTGATAAAGGTCAATATCGGACCGCAACATGGAAACAGATTCCTCGTTCCCATCTTTTTTTAAAAATTTCTCATTGACATTAGTTTTACTATTTTAGTATTTGTAATCTGTGACAATACTACTTTATCATATTTGTAATCTGTGACAATACTACTTTATCATATTTGTAATCTGTGACAATACTACTTTATCATATTTGTAATCTGTGACAATACTACTTTATCATATTTGTAATATGTGATAATAGTATTGTATCATATTTCTAATCTGTGACAATAGTACTGTATCATATTTGTAATCTGTGACAATAGTACTGTATCATATTTGTAATCTGTGACAACAGTATTGTATCATATTTGTAATCTGTGACAATACTACTTTATATGTGTTATCTACCCATTTATCTATCTATCTATACGCTGTGTCCCTTGTTTGCTTTGCAGCATCAGGGAAAGAAGAGTTCTCTGGAGATGGCCTTCTTGTGCGCTGTTTTTAAGCTTGTTCCTGTGGCTTCTTTGACTTCTGTGATCCATCTTTTACATGGTCTGCCTCTGGCTTTATAGTTGTTATGTCTATGTGTCATGACCATCTCTGTCATGTTGTCTGTTGTAGTCTGAAAGTGTGTGAAAATGGTAGAAACATACAACCACTTGATCTGTTGTCTTTTGATGTGTTCCAATACAGGTATTGTTCTAGTTATTTGTCTGATGTTATCGTTTCTAATTCTATCTCTTAATGACACTCCGAGTATTCTTTATAGACATGTCATTTCTGCTGTCACTATTTTTCTTTTGTCTTGTGCTGTCATTGTCCAGGTTTAGCACTGGTAGCACAGTTATGGGATAATAATAGTCTTGCATAATTCAACTTTAGTGTATGTTAGCATTTTTGTTCTTAAAAATAATGCTATATATGTTACCACAGTTATAAAAAACCGTTGTTACAAAAACAAAAACAATCAATAGTAAACATCTATAACAAACCAACAGATATTCTTAAAATAATATATTGAAACCGTAGACTTTTTAACTATAATGTATTTGTATTGGTATATGCTTAACAAAACCAGGAAACTAGCAAAAACATGTGGTTGACAAAACCAGGAAACTAGCAAAAACATGTGGTTGACAAAACCAGGAAACTAGCAAAAACATGTGGTTGACAAAACCAGGAAACTAGCAAAAACATGCGGTTGACAAAACCAGGAAACTAGCAAAAACATGTGGTTGACAAAACCAGGAAACTAGCAAAAACACTGGGAAAGGAATTTAATTGTGTTTTTTTATGTCTTAGAAAACTGTTATATATTGGATGGTGAATACGTCAAGTCAAATAATGAAACAAGAGAAGACACCAAACATAATTATGTTTCTACAACAATAAGAGAAGGCACCAAACAGCATTATGTGTTTACAACAATAAGAGAAGACACCAAACATAATTATGTTTCTACAACAATAAGAGAAGACACCAATCAGCTTTATGTTTCTACAACAATAAGAGAAGACACCAATCAGCATTATGACCCTGCAACAATAAGAGAAGGCACCAATCAGCATTATGTTTCTACAACAATAAGAGAAGACACCAATCAGCATTATGACTCTGCAACAATAAGAGAAGGCACCAATCAGCATTATGTTTCTACAACAATAAGAGAAGGCACCAACCAGCATTATGTTTCTACAACAATAAGAAAAAAACCGATGGACTTATATCGCACATATGCTTAGAATGAGATATCCAAGATTGCATGGATATGTCGCTTGTGGAAGCTGATAACTAGCCCAAAACCGAGGAGATTTCAGGAGATTCAGGAGAACACAGGGTTCTGACAAAAATTATCACATAAAAACATCTTAGAATGAATTAAATAAGACTGCCACTGCAAGCAATAAATTGGGTACTAGATGGTAAGTGAAAAAGAGGAATGCCAAGAGAAACTCTTCGTAGAAGAACCATCAAAGATGGAATGATGATGTTTTTCAGCAATATACAAGAACTACATACATCAACATCGCTTCCCTTAAAGTGGAAACCGCTGTTTTCTGCCGTATACGTCGTAGCTGGAATTGAAGGAACATAGACAGGTAGGTAGTGCCGTAGATATCCTTCTCGAAGTGGGAGGTTTACCTAAAAAACAAATTCATGTGATTCCGTGTATAAGATATTTGTTTCCGACAATTTTGATAACATTTTTGTGAAACATTTCTAAGGGATGGCTAGCTTTTTTTTACCAGCCTTTTAGCTAGCGCCTCTTCAAAAGAGAGACAAACTAATTAAATACCAAGTGGAGATATTTTTAGGAGGGTTGTATGGGTGAAAAAAAGACTGAGAACGAGTTGTTATCTTCTTCAGCGTTTATTCTCAAACTCCCGCTCTAGGTTCCTAGTACTAAATTTCAAGTTACGAATTGCAAACGGGAGAAGCAGGGTGTTCTACTGGCCTGTAGGTAGGTATGTACGTAGATAGACATATAGTTAGGTAGTAGGTAAGTAGACAGATAAATAGACAGATATATAAAGAAATCACCTGTTGTCGCGGAGTAATATGGACAATGTACATAGACGGAATACTGATATTTAGAAATTGTCTACAATAAAACAGCGTTCGTTCAAAGAAAAACATCACTAAATTTTAAAAAAGGAACATTAAATAGTTTTGCTTCAATTAAAATACCAGTAAATGTAGATATGTCAGGGGATGTAATTCTAACAGACACCATCAAATGTTTACTAATTTCTCTGTGCCAAAACTGTGAGATAAACCAGAATGTACATCCCTTCCTAATGTTGTTAATGAACTCCTCCCAGAATTCCTCTGCCGTTGCTTGTGCCGAGACATCGTCAGTAAAGATATGTGTGCAGAAAATAAACATAACACGAAAGTAAGATTTTTTATTATTTCCGTGATTTTAATTGGTCACCATTGACTTATTTTGGCATGCGACTCCAAGTAAATAAATAGTAACCAAAGGACGACGACAAAAAAAAAACAACGTAACAATGAAGTCTTGTGTACGTTCTGTTGACAGGTCTATATATGAAGTCCGGTCATGTAATGTACTTAACACAAGGGTCAGGGCAGCCAGCTATGATTAGAGCAGGATGTCACGTGCTTACAAGATGAAAACAGTGGATCGACAGTTTTGTAAATTTCAGAATCTCACATAATATATAAGTGTTGCGAATAACCTCAAATTGCGGTAACCGGCACTATAGAAACCAAACAGATACTCTAAAAAAACACACTCCAAAAGTCCTTCTAAGGACTACCCCAACCAGCCTACACCATAGTCCTGCACAGGATCAATAACATGCACAATATAGTCCTATTGTGCACTACAGCTAGATGCTACAGCTGTAACCTGGCTGGGTAGCAAAATCCTAGCGCCAACCAGGCAATCTGGACTACAGCTAGATGCCACAGCTTCAACTAGACTGGCTAGTAAAATCCTAGCGCCAACCAGGCAATCACGCCACAAGAAACAAAGGCCTGCCAGACGTTCTGATATAACCAAAAAAGTTAATGCATATTAAGTGACTATATGTGCCTTTATCAATATTCACTATAACATTCGCGGGTGAGCGACAGCGCACGTAATTAGAAGGTACCGCTCACGAAATATACAACCTGAGTACACAGAGAACAAACGAACTAACTTATGTAGTGCAAATCTTCATATCTGCTCACGTGAAAGTAACTTTGAGGAAATATTGGCCATAGTTCGAGGAATGATCGTCATTAAATTTCTGCAACTCATTACATTAAAAAAGGCAAGGAAAATACGATATAAAGTTTAGTCTAGAAATTCTATTTTAAAAAAGTGTCATTTGGCATGCCTGAATTTTATTTTACTTGCTCAGAAACACAAGATATTATACGCGGCATGTTTACATATTGCTACAGCATTTCCCACATTGCCTTACTCGCAAGTAAATACACCTACAGCAGAGCATTAATTTTCTTAGCATTCCCAAAGGTTTATTGACTTCGTTTCATACTCTTTTCTGCAGTTGTATACAACATTCTTCTGATAGGTTTAGATTATCTTAAACATGTGTGTTCATCTTTCCTGAATGTTGATTACACATTCTCAAACTCTATTGCACTTAATAGTGTTATCAATGTATAGCGTACTTTGCCCTGTGTCTTGAAGGCTGTCTATGTGTACATTAGGTGATGAGTTCAGAGCCCTATGATCAACAAGTCACTAGTGAATTAAAGGTAATATACAGGGATCATGGTATTAGATAGTGTAAAGAAGTATTATATAGAAGTAAAATAGTATTAAATGAGAAAAACTTAAAGGCCACTGTGCTGCGCGCAAATCATTAGATCGGTATCCGAAGTTACGACTGTATCAATTTCCGAGTCACGGAAGCTCTGTACAATAGTGTATGAAATTAGAACGTCTGTATGTTTCCACGTCATTTGGTCACATATCCCTGTATTCAACCGAATTAAGTTTGGATCTTGGCGTTCAGTGATTTTTCACTTTAAGGTGGATGTCATAGGACGTTTCTAGGTATTAGTGTCCTTCGTCAACCATATCATGACCATCAGTGATATAAGACTCAATGGAAAAGTAGATCTATTATTAATGGCCATTTTGACTATTTCTTTGATTTTTACTTGCCGTCACACAAAGAATGATTATAGTAACCAGTTAATTGTCGACGGCCATCCGACGAGGGACTCGATTATCCAAATGTTCTTGTGCATTTCATTAGCAGGAAACACAAAGTATACGCACTGCAACCAATGACCAGTCGGATCAGCCAAGATCAATGATGCAGTGACTTTCGCACGAAGGACTACTGTTTGTTACAACAATTCATTGCTATTGTGTTTAGTAACCAACACTCTGGCATCTTCAATGTGTTTATAATATCTGAGTTTGTGAGAGCCGATGCGATCTGAAAAACTTTTCCGCCTCAACTGGGGATTGAACCCAGGACCACTCATATGCGAAGCCAGTGCAATTTGCTAATACAATCTCTTCTTTATCTCTGTCATTCAATCTCTTGCACGTTTGCTTGTTCTGCAATGTTTCAAAGTCGCCATTATTTACAAGCGTGACCCACTTCATTTTTATCATGCACATTTCTATGTTAGGGAGTAGCTGCAAGGGTGGTAACCAGAGCATTCTTTTTATACAGGGTGTCAAGAATAGGTCCACTGTCTTCTTTCCATGCATATTGTGGGAGGAGTTTAACTTATCACACCTCCTATCAAACTAAAAGACTACTGGTCAAATTACCTTGACCAGTTGTAACCAATATAACGCAAAAACGTATTTAAAACTCAAGGTATTAAAAAGGTACTCCCAGTAATGTGTATTTTCAAATGTTATTGTGACGTGGCAAATCGCGTTGTACCTCCATGTATCTAGGAGTCCATGCTATGACTCACAATGTTTGTTTATTAATTACATTTTTCTACATACTTCAGCGTGAACAAAGAGTGTAGTTTATTTTAAACTGAAGAATAACAGCCCTCATTGCAGCGTAATTATCATAACCTTACAGGTCGTAGAAGTACCACCTCGTAAACATTACTACAAAACTGCAGAATCTCCCGACAGCGAGTCTGCTCCTTGGTTGCCACTAGCCTGGGCAGTATATGCTGGCAATATTCTGGACAACCAAATTGTTTATAAGCTTAACGCACTTAATTCATATCTTGATCATTTCTATCTTAGGGAGGAGCTGCCAACATTGTAACCAGGAGATCTCCTTCTAGTACAGGATGTAAAGAATAGGTTCACAGTCTTCTTTCCAAGCATGTAGTAGGAGGAGCTTATCCTGTCACAACCTGTCAAATGTAAAAAATTCAGCATTGTCACTGCATCTCTTGTCTCAATTCCCTACGTTCTTCTTCTTCTTCTGCGTTCGTTCTCAAACTCCTGCAGATTAGCAGGATGTAGTCCGGAGAATGGAATGCGCTGTGTCATGGTTTACAGCATTGCTGCGATATCTGCGCCTTTTGGCCTGACACATCCGACTTCAGAATGGCTTTGGATCACTTACCCTATATGGGATAGCCAACTCCATCCCATAACCTCCTTAGTCGCCTTTTATGACATGCGTGGAAGGTAAACAGTGTTGCTATTCTTTGCTCCCCTTTCGGGACCCGACACCACACGGGCGAAATTCCTACGTTTATCTTCTGTCAAATTCACACGTGCAACAAAGAGATACAAGCCAGCGGACATTGCACTTGTGTCCTCTTGTAACGGACTCCTAAGTGACAGGGAACGTTGCGAGTGTGGCCAATACAGATGGGTCAACAAATACGACAGAAGAATGTTGAATTGTTGACTGCCGAGTCGATTGTCTGTCAAAAGTTCCCTTCTCAGAGCTAAAGGGATTACTTCATTCTAATTGTTGTCATCTTAGCAAAAATGTTGAATTGTTGACTCACGGATGTAGACAACGCTCCGTGCAGGACGCGATGATCATGAGATACTGCGGCATGGGGGATGTGGGATGTAACTCTTCTATGACTAAACATGCATCCATAACTCTCACATGTCTTCGAGACAACAAACCTTACGTAAGACAACGTATGACCTTGGTTAATCAAGAGGATTTGTGCTTCTTTAGAAAGTCTATTGTCTGTTAATAATTGCCTGCTCAGAACTAACGGGTTTGCGACATTGTTATTGTTGTCATTTTAGGAAGAATGTATTGTTTACAAAAAAAAGTATGTCGCTGTTGACTCGAAAAGATGAATTTTATCTGGTTTTGAGTCACAAACCACGACAAGGGACTGAAGATATTGAACATTCATTGTATATCTTCAATTCGAAGGCAGCAAATATAATTGAATCCCTTTATAACATCTTGATTCCGACAGACAAAATATTTATATAATAACAGAAATCGTTATATACAGAACAATGTGCAATAAATATAATTCGGGATCTTGAAAAGTGTTGTTATATAAGGAAATGTGTTATAACAGAATGCGTTATAGAGAGATTCTGCTGTACTATTATGATATTCACAGGACTGTGCGGTATATTTTTCCAATATGATGTACATCTTCGAAATGGCGCCCCCCCCTTTTTTAAATTAAATGTTTTTCTTAGAAAAGACTACAGACAACACCCCCCCCCCCTCCCGGCAATATATTTTGATTAGTGCCTCTTTTTGAGGCCACCTCACTGTACTGCGTCATAGCACGGCACAACCCTGGATATCCATTTAACATTGTTAGTCTTCTAACATTAAACAGTACTAGTACTCAGTATCAAGGCAAGGTTTCACTTTCCAAAATAGAGTTGGAATTTTCGCACATAATTTATCATGTCATTTTTTAAAACCAGGGATTGAGTGTGACATTGTTAGGAACTTTAACAGACAACTATTTTTAAATAACACCGGGAGACATTGTTAGGAACTTTAACAGACAACTATTTTTAAATAACACCAGATGCTCGCGATGGGCTTAAGTATGATTTATTGCTCTATCTGTGTGAATTGTTCATTGCAGAACAAGCAAACATTACCGATACAGGAGACTGAATGGCAGAGATAAGGAAGAGATTGGCAATGGCATATTGTAAAATAGCACGTTTGAAAAACATGGGAAAATAGTAAAATAAAAACAAACGGATACTTCTAAGAACATTTATTTTTCCGGTTGCAACATACGGATGTGAAACATGGAACCTAAGTAAACAGCGTCAAAGAAGATCAACGGCTTTGAGATGAAATGCTACAGAAAGATAATTAGAAAATGGTAGGAAAAAAAAAGAGAAACTCAGATATTATAAACACAGTGAAAATTTCAGTGTTGGTTGCTAAACACAATAGTAAACATAAAAGTACACCTGTTTGGTCATATAAAGAGACGCAACTGTTTAGAAAGATAAATAATAGAGATCAGAGCACTTGGGAGAAGGAGAAAGGGCAGATAAGAAGACGTTGGACTGACGATATTAAAGATAACATACTACTTAGTGAATTGTCGTACCAGTATAGGGTAACCATGCAGTGGATACCCTCTCACTGTGGAATACCAGGAAATGAAAAAGCAGACCTACTGGCTAGGGCAGGTGCTGCCGAAGACCAACCAGATATACCAATCACCTACCATCAGAAAAAAAACAGATGATCAAGTCAATAAGAAAGCCACAAACACCAACACAAGATGATTATCACATTATGAACAGATCAGAACAAGTTATAATTCTACGTCTCAGAACATGACACAACCGACTCCGCAGTCACATGTATACAACGTTCAAGATTGGCAACACTGCCATGTGTACATGTGGACAGGCAGCACAGAGTGCCAAACATATATTCATGAGTATTCTGAGCATGAAACGCTGAGGCAGACATATTGACTAGAGGAAACGACACTGGAATCAAAGCTCTATGGGACACTGTATGATCTACAAAAGACAGTGAGTTTTATACAGGAGACACTCCATCGAGACCAGCACCGTGCAGAGGTGATGGGGCTTAGTTCAGCCATCAGGGGCTGGAAACTAAGACTGGTCGGGCAGTCCCACTCGAGCAGGACCATAGTCCTGCCCTAGTAAGCAGAGTGCTGAAGACGGAGGCATCCAGCCACAAGGCGCACAGATAATCAGGATGCCACGCACAAAACACAATGGAAACATGTCTACATCTATAAATAGTTATGGTGCCTGCCCTGTGGCGGACGTTCAGGCAGGGACGGTGCCGGGCCCTATACCTCGAAAGGGCCCAACCTCAGTTACTGGAAGTCCTTCTCAATTGCCCCGAGGAGCCAGGAGGCAAGGGAATAGAGCTACTGGCCAAACAAACAAACGACCAATAAAAATAATGCACTGGAATGCTGAGGGTGTCAACAGTAAAAGAGATGGATACAGCAAAAAATTGGAACTTGAAAATGTCCTCAGTGAAGAACAAGTTAACATATGCTGTATCCAAGAAACACACCTCAGCAGCGACATACCCTTCAAAATTAGAGGCTACCAGTGCTACCGATCTGACCGAAAGGACAGGCGAAAGGGTGGAATTCTGACACTTGTTAAAAACAATATCAGCGCATGTCAGCTTGAAGTATATATGGAAGGGGCAGAATACCAGATGCTCCACCTAAAAACAGACAGTGCAGAATTCCATCTCCTGAACTACTACTGCCCAAATGATAAACCATTGGCACTAGACACAATTCCAGACAAAGAGAGACTTATGGTGTGTGGTGACTTCAACAGCCACTCTCAGAGCTGGGGCTACGATCATATCGACAAGAGAGGTGAGGAACTTGAGAGCTGGCAGGATGAAAATAATCTCATCCTTATTAACCAGCCAGCAGACTCGCCAACCTTCTACTCGAGAGCATGGCACACCACCTCTACACCAGACCTAGCATTCCACTCACCAGGCTTGGAATGGAATATCACACGTGTTGTTGGAAAGCAGCTTGGAGGTAGTGACCACAGACCAGTATTTCTGGAAATCCACAATGAATTTACCACAGACAGCAGCACGCTCACTAGGTGGAACTATAAAAGGGCAGACTGGAAAATGTACCAGCATTTAACCAGTGTTCTAGCTAAGGACATGAACTTGGACAAAGACATCAATAGAGCAGTGAGTGAATTTAATAGATGTATACTACATGCTGCTAGTAAAACCATACCCAGGGGGGCACGCAAAAACTACAAACCCTACTGGAATGATGAACTGGAAAAGCTGCAAAATGAGATGGAAACATCTAGACAGCAGGCTGAGAACAGACCTAGCCAAGAACATCACAACAAATATCAGCAAACAAAGGCTAAATTTCAAAGAGCCAAGTTACAAGCCAGACGGAGCAGCTGGAAAGAAAAAACAGAGTCGCTGAACCTAGAAAGAGATACTAGGAAATTATGGAAACTTGTAAAACAACTAAATGATGAAGGTACAGGGAGAAATACCAGGATCACACTTTATAAAGATAGAAACATTTTAACAGGTAAACATGCAGCTGATTACTTTGCAGATTCCTTTGCAGAAGACAATAACGTCAAAGTCAGCCCAGACAAACAACAGGAGGTTCGAGAGAACCAGCAAAACATTGGACAAGGTGAACCTATACCTGAAGTCATGGAGGCACCAATCACAATGAGAGAACTGGAGCATGCAATATCCAAATTGAAAATGAAAAAGTCCCCTGGAGCTGATGGAGTGTCCAATGAAATGATTAGAAACCTGGGAAGTGCAGCAAGAGCAAAGCTACTGCAGATCTTTAACACAAGCTGGTCCACAGGTAATGTACCACAGGCGTGGAGAGAAGCAATAATGATACCACTCCTCAAATCAGGAAAAGATGGCAACACAGTCTCCAACTACAGGCCCATCAGCCTCACAAGCTGTCTATGTAAAACAATGGAACGCATTATCAATCTTAGGATGCAGTGGTACCTTGAAAGTGAAAACCTTCTGGTATCACAGCAAGCAGGTTTCAGACAGTGCTACTCTACTGAAGATCAGGCAACCTACCTCTCCCAAGAGATTGAGGATGCCTTCCAAGAAAAGAAACTGGTACTAGCAGCATGGATAGACCTCAGGAAAGCATTTGATAAGGTCTGGAAAGAAGGGCTCCTAAAGAAATTGCGAAATTGCAGGGTTAGCTCAAGAATGTACAAATGGGTAAAAGCATACCTGCATAATAGAAGAGCCAGGGTACAATTAGATGGTCGCAAGAGCAAGAAAGTTCTACTGCGTCATGGAGTCCCCCAG
Organism: Meghimatium bilineatum; assembly: GCA_034231615.1. Classification (NCBI taxonomy): domain Eukaryota; kingdom Metazoa; phylum Mollusca; class Gastropoda; order Stylommatophora; family Philomycidae; genus Meghimatium; species Meghimatium bilineatum. The sequence goes on from CM067301.1 coordinate 7,144,699, forward strand.
GGAGGAGTCCTGTCACCCACACTTTTCTTGGTTTACATCAATGACCTAGTTGCTGAACTACCACACGGGATCAAAGTGGCAATGTATGCTGACGACCTGGTGATCTGGTGCACGGAAGAACATGCAACAGTGGCCACTAAACAAATACAAAGAGCTATTGATGCCCTAACCTTATGGGCTAATAGATGGTGCGTCAGCATTAACACAGATAAGTGCAGCACTACACTCTTTACCCTCTCACCAAAACAAAAAGCTGGTCATATCAAGATAGATGGAGAGCTCTTGAAAGAAGACAAACAACCCACATACCTCGGAGTTACTTTTGATGATAAGCTGACATGGAAGCAGCACATAAACAAAGCAACAACAAAAGCCAGGAGGAAGCTAGCTATCCTGAGAAAACTAAGTGGAACCACATGGGGAGCCAGTGGAAATATACTCAGTAAAGTTTACCAGCAAGGCATAAGACCACACCTGGAATATGGTTCAGCTGCGTGGTGTCCTGCATCAAACACCACATTACAAGATCTAGATAAAGTGCAAAACCAGGCACTTAGAATAATGTTGGGAGCAATGAAATCAACACCCATAGCAGAGATGCAGAAAATGGGAAGAATGCAAACACTTGGCGAACGCAGAGACACAAAAGTACTAATTCAAGCAGAAAAGTTTCAGTGTATGCCAAGTCATCCAATGAAGGAAAGATTCCAAAATCTAGCAATGGGACGACTGAAAAGGAGCAGCTTTATCCATCAAGCTAAACGACTCCGTAGACAACTTACAGACATACCTGAAGTTGACAGCCCCTTAAGGTCTGTACCAGAGCAAACCCCGTGGAGTGAAAGCCATGGAATGCCAATATACATTCAGACCCATGTGAAAGGAATACTAAGCGAGGACGAACAGAACAGTGTGCAGCGAATGACAGTCACCCTCAGTTTCCTGGATGAGGAATATCCACAAGATATATGGGTCAGAGTGTACACAGATGGGTCAGCACAGAATGCTGTGAGGAATGGAGGTGCAGGTGTATATATAGAATATCCACACAAGCCTAGAGATACAATCAGAACACCGACAGGAAAATTCTGCAATAATTATGATGCAGAAATCCAGGCAATTAGTGTGGCAGCTAAAAAACTGCTGAACTCCAACTCTGACCTACAGCCTGTGGTATTCCTGACAGATGCAAGGTCAGTGCTTCAAGCTCTCCAGTCTGGAAAACTAACAGACTTAAAAAAACTACTTAGCGAATTGTCTTACCAGTATAGGGTAACCATGCAGTGGATACCCTCTCACTGTGGAATACCAGGAAATGAAAAAGCAGACCAACTGGCTAAGGAAGGTGCTGCCGAAGACCAACCAGATATACCAATCACCTACCATCAGAAAAAACAGATGATAAAGTCAATAAGAAAGCCACAAACACCAACACAAGATGACTATCACAATATGAACAGATCAGAACAAGTTATAATTCTACGTCTCAGAACAGGACACAACCGACTCCGCAGTCACATGTATACAAAGTTCAAGATTGGCAACACGGCCATATGTACATGTGGACAGGCAGCACAGAGTGCCAAACATATACTTCAAGAGTGTTCTGAGCATGAAACGCTGAGGCAGACATATTGGCCAGAGGAAACAACACTGGAATCAAAGCTCTATGGGACACTGTATGAACTACAAAAGACAGTGAGTTTTATTAAGGAGACAGAATTACAGATATAGACATGTTTCAAGTGAACGAAAGAAGAAGAAGAAATACAGGAGACAGAATTACAGATATAGACATGTTTCAAGTGAACGAAAGAAGAAGAAGAAGATGTGACAACTATCAGTGTAAACCCACTCCGTTGCGACAGACTTGGCAAGCCGGCTTCGTGTGCGCACTGCTAATAAATTTATAAAGGAGAACAGAGGTAACAAAGATATTACGAAACAACAGAGAATGAACAACTTAACAACGAACTCAATAAACTGCTTTTCGCTGAAGATCAAAGCATAATATATGATGATGAAGAAAAGCTACAAACTCACGTAAACTCATTATCAAGAATAGGCAAAAAATACAAAACGTGGACTCACACTCAAAAGACAGAAACAATGCAAATAATGAGATCAACAGAGCACTTAAACATCCAACTTGAGAACACAAAAATAAAACAAGTCAAAGAGTTCAAGTACCTAGGAAGTACTTATATTCACAGAAGACTGACGACTCAATAGAGAGATAGAAACAACATGTCAAAAGTCAAATGCTGTGACATACCTGCTGTCACCTTTCAAAACCTTGTCAAAAGACAACAGATCAAGTGATTTTTACATTCTTCAAGATTACCAGCAGACAGCATGCAACAGATGACCTTGACACGTAGACATAACGGCTATAAAGCCAGAGGCAGACCAAGTAAAAGATGGATCACAGAAATCAAAGACGTCATAGGAACAAGCTTACAAATAGTACACAAGAAGGCCATCTCCAGAAAACTCTTCTACCCTTAACCCTACCTACACATAAAGAGAAAGATCAAATCTTGGGAAATGAAATGTCTAAGGAAGGGTATCGGAGTCACCACGCTAGACAAAATGTGCAGTGAGAACATCAGAAAGTTAATAAGTATAACATCATGCATCAAAAATATAGAGAAACAACAGATAAAATGGTTTGGACATCTAATGAGGATGAACGTTCAACTTCCCATAAGTGCTTATAACAAGATGGAATCAGGATACAGAGCCATGGCCAGACCTAGGACAAGATGGATAGACAACATCAAGACCATCCTGAATAAAAATAACTACACCTCAACCAGAGCAACACACCCAGCACAACGCAGGCTACATATCATTCTCAAACCCTTACGTTCAATGGAAAGTGTGGAAGCTACGACAACACCACCACTTGGGGATAAACAATAGACAATGTCAAGTGTGGAAGCTACAACAACACCACCACCTGGGGATAGACAATAGACATTGTCAAGTGTGGGAGCTACGGCAACACCACCACCTGGGGATAAACAATAGACATTGTCAAGTGTGGAAGAACACCACCACCTGGGGATAGACAATAGACAATATCAAGTGTGGGAGCTACGGAAACACCACCACCTGGGGATAAACAATAGACAATGTCAAGTGTGGAAGCTACAACAACACCACCACCTGGGGATAGACAATAGACATTGTCAAGTGTGAGAGCTAAGGTAACACAATCACTTGGGGATAGACAATAGACAATGTCAAGTGTGGGGACAATGAATACGTCACTGGAAAGTGCAAGCCGCATGGCCCACGAAAAAGAGAGGTTTAATGAGTTCATTGAGAAAACAACGTCCTGAAGAATACATCACCAGAAAACAAGAACATTATTCTCACTGCCAGTCTGTAAGCCTCTCGGTTTTATGTAACAGTCTCTTCAGGATCCATCACAGTGGAGATCATGAAATAGCTCATTTCCATGCACAAATTCATTAGTGGTCTCTCTACGACATCCATGGCAGATGATAGTATTAGGCCTTCCTGTCTCCCCTCTGAGTCCCGGTAACAAACTAACGCTAGATATAATATACCTGATGACGAGCTCAAAACAATCAATGGAATGATATAGAATCACGTGCAATACTAGGAAAGCACGTACACCTGGCAAAAAATGTAAAAAAGTTAAGAAGAACTACAAAGACTAATAGATCAAGTCGATAAATCAAACAAAGAATGTGGACTAGATATAAATATCCACACACTAAAAAGCCACTATAATCAGCAGAATAACAGGTGATACACATAAAAATACATGGAGAGACACTACAACAAGTAGAACATTACCAATATATCGGACACATAATCACAAATGATGGCAGATGTGAAACAGAAGTTAAAAGGAGAAATATGAATGGCTAAAAGTACCTTCAATGACATGAGGAAAATATTGACACCTAAACAAATTGCAAACAAGCTACAAATGAGAATTATAAAATGCTATGTCTATTATATATTAATATATGGCTCAGAAATGAACATCATTTCAATGTTAAAGTCTGAGCGTTTCGGCGCAAGTACAGTATAGTTCTTCACTGTGACCTTTGTTCTAGTTTCTAGGTGTTACCTGACATTTGTTGTGTGATTTGACAAGCCTACGGGTAAGTACTTGGAGTAAGGTTAGGATTAGACATAATAAAACCTCGACCCGTGTGTAACGGGCAGAAATACTGATCGCTCACCACAAATAATAGGAAATTGTAAAAAAATGTGTAAATTGGAAAACAAACAGATTATGTATAAGTTCGTCTGTGTCTAGAGTTGAACTGTGTGATTGTCGGATGTGACGTCACGGCAGCCATTATTTTGATTGGTGTTACACGGGAATCCATGACGTTGGATAATTAAAATTGTCAACAGTGTGCTATTTATAGCACAGTGAACAACTAATCTGTACTTTTACTTCTTCTTGCCAAGATTAAAACATTAATTCCATAAAATAAAATTTTAGTACACGTTTGAAATTTGGTGTCTATTAACACTACAATAATGCTGCTTTTCTGGGGTTTTTTGTTGGTTTTTTTTGTTTTGTTTGTGGAACAGTATAGTTATCAAAACTACTCACCATCGGACAAAAATCCCAGATATCCTGAATACAGGCAGATGTAATTTGTGCAGTCTTGTATCACAAACTTGAATAATTACTGAATTAAAAATTCCTTTCGAATATTAACGAACCTGAAATCGTACGAAGAATTTCGTGTTACATACATGTCATATATATATATATATATATATATCTATATCTATATTATAAATAACTATCTTACAATCAAGTATCTACAATATAAATATCTATCCTACAATCAAGTATCTATATTATAAATATTTATCATACACTCAAGTATCTATATTATAAATATCTATCCTACAATCAAGTATCTACATTATAAACATCTATCCTACAATCAAGTATCTACATTATAAATATGTATCCTACAATCAAGTATCTACATTATAAATATTTATCCTACAATCAAGTATCTACATTATAAATATGTATCCTACAATCAAGTATCTACATTATAAATATGTATCCTACAATCAAGTATCTATATAAATAAATTTTTATCCTATAATTAATTGTCTACTTTTCAAATATATATACCAGAAACGTGTTACAAATACGCTTCCATCATACAAACATGTTTCTTACAGACATGTGTTACAAACATGTTTCTTACAGACATGTGTTAGAAACATGTTTCTTACAGACATGTGTTACAAACATGTTACTTACAGACATGTGTTACAAACATGTTTCTTACAGACATGTGTTACAAACATGTTTCTTACAGACATGTGTTACAAACATGTTTCTTACAGACATGTGTTACAAACATGTTTCTTACAGACATGTGTTACAAACATGTTTCTTACAGACATGTGTTACAAACATGTTTCTTACAGACATGTGTTACAAACATGTTTCTTACAGACATGTGTTACAAACATGTTTCTTACAGACATGTGTTACAAACATGTTTCTTACAGACATGTGTTACAAACATGTTTCTTACAGACATGTGTTACAAACATGTTTCTTACAGACATGTGTTACAAACATGTTTCTTACAGACATGTGTTACAAACATGTTTCTTACAGACATGTGTTACAAACATGTATCTTAAAGACATGTGTTACAAACATGTTTCTTACAGACATGTGTTACAAACATGTTTCCACGATACAAATATATTTTCTAAAGACATATAAAACATGCTTCAATCATTCTCACACATTTTCTACTATGAAAATACAAACTGACAAGACTTTACTATACAAATGTATTTTCACTATACAAACATAAAATACGTAGGTAGGCACTAACTGCTTACAAGAACCGTTTTCTAAAATGAAATATTCAGTATTGATCCACTAAACCATTTAGTTTACTTATTGTCTTCTTCTGCGTTCGTTCTCAGACTCCTTCAGATTAGCAGGATGTAGCCCGGAGAACGGAATGCGTTGTGTCATGGTTTACATCATTGCTGCGATATCTACGCCTTTAGACCTGACACATCCGACTTCAGCATGGCTTTGGGTCAGTGACCCTATATGGGTTGGGATAGCCAACTCCATCCCATAACCTCATTAGTCCTATATGACGATATGCATGGAAGGTAAACAGTGTTGCTATTCTTTGTTCTCCTTTCGGGCTCCGCAACACGCCTATGTTTACTTATGAATTCAGTTAATTTGTGTGTAAAAATAAATACATACCCTAACAAAAAAACACCGCTAATGTCTTAGATTACTAGAAACTGGACCTAATCTATTTATGAATGGTTGTTGAAGACTTTAAGGATGCTTCCATCATACATCTATACAAGAGAAAACGAAATCGTCTAGCTTGTGACATCCACAGAGGAATATCCGTGCTCTCTATAGCAGGCAAGATCCTGGCTAGGGTTCTGTTAAACAGACTGCAAGCCCATCTTGAGACGTTTCCTCCCAGAGAGCCAATGTGACTTTTGACAAGGCAGACTCGTTTGACATGATATTCACTGCCAGACATCTACAGGAAAAGTGTCGTAAACAGAACACTGGTCGCTCTCTCTACACCACATTTGTCGACCTAACTAAGGCATTCGATACTGTAAATCGTGAAGGACTATGGGAGATCATGGCCAAATTTGGATGTCCCGAAAAATTCATCCAACAGTGTTTGCCAGTTTCATAATGGTATGATAGCCATTACGCAAGATGACGGCGCATACTCAAACCCGTATCTAGAAACTAACGGTGTTAGGCAGGGTCGTGTTCTGGCTCCCTCGATTTTCAAGCATGGTGTTCTCTGCCATGTTAAATGATGCCTTTTGGAAAAAACAGTGCAGGAATTTTCTTTGGTTATCGAGCTGATGGAGGGCTATTCAAAAAGTAAATTGAGAATAAGATCAAAACAAGACGGACATTGTTCGCGACCTCGTGTTCACAGACGATGTGCACTAAACCCTACCAGTCTGAAAGACATGCAGGACGACATGGATCTCATTCCTTTGGCCGATTATGCGTTCCGATTCCGATTGTTCACCTTCCATGCATGTCGTACGAGGCGACTAAGGAGGTTATGGGATGGAGAGGCTGCGCAATACCATATAGGGTCAGTGACCAAAAGCCATGCTGAAGTCGGATGTGCCAGGCGGAAATGCGCAGATATCGCAGCAATGCTGTAAACCATGACGCAACGTATTCCGTTCTCCGGACTACATCCTACCGATCTGCAGGAGTTTGAGAACGAACGCAGAAGAAGAAGAAGTACCACACTCACAGAAACATTACTTAAATTACTATAAAACTATCACAGTTTTTGTGGGTACATATTATGCATTCATGAACCTAATTAGCTACACTTAAAATATTCAATTAAACATGTTTCTATCATGGAAAAACTGAAATTGTGTAACAGAGGGTTAACTAAATTACCTACCACTTCTATAAGTTGAATGTTGACCGCTATTAAACTAATGCTTATTTTATTCAAACAACTGGACACTTTTTTATCGCGATCAACTTTTGCCTTATTAAGCATTTCCTTGAAATAACTCTACAATTTGAAGGTACAGTCAACACACACTGTAGATTGATAATGTAGTGGATTATCCATAGCAGTACATGTACGAAATATATCTAAATCCTTTGACACGCTGATTGAGATTGTGGAAGCTACACATTTAGTATATATTTGTGATAGGCCTACTGTCGGTGTTTCCTAGCACGGATAATTTTACTCGTGAACAAGTAACGTAGGAAATGGAATCAGGACATTACACAACTAGCTGATATTTCAACACGTGTGATTGTTAACACAGTGACACACGGTTTTCAAATGGGAATTCCAATGTGACTTGACTAGACTGCACCTCAGTTTTCCTATCAACTATGGCCCTATTTTATCTATAACGGGACGGTATTACATAAACACGCACTCCGTTGATCTAACACACACGGTTCGTACCTTAGTTGACATTACACAGGGCGCGACGAGTCCAGATAGCGGGTTGGTATTTGCAGCATTGTTTTCTAGCACTTGAACGTGATTTGGTGGGGGCCCTCTTAGATCGAGCTGGGAAAGAGGGGGGGGGGACACTTCCTAGGATTTTCAACAAACAAAAAAACACTTGGTAGCATGTACCATTACCGGTAAAAACCTTGCAACAGAATTAATTAGGGTTCCATTTCCTTACGTTTCTGATTATTGTTATCTGCCGAAGACGGATGTGTCGGGCCATATGTGCAAATAAAACCGCGACACAACGCATTTCCATTCTCTGGACTACATCCTTCTGGAAATATAATCTAATCAAGAGATATCCAGAGGGAGTTTGAGAATGAACGATGAAGAAGAAGATTATTGTTAATAGTACTTACGTAATACACAGGCTTTTTGATGTTTCACCTGAACACTATCACTAAGACTAAGGGGTTATGAGGTGTAAACACGAAAACATACAAACTACAATACACAAGACATTTTCAACGTTTCGAACCATTAGGTCTTTCTCAAGAATATTTAAAACAGGGGAAAAAAATAAAACAGTAAAAACAATGTTACCATCACAGAAGCTCTAGAGGGGATATTTCCCTTGTTATTGGATTTTGAGAAGTAAAGACCTATGTACAGAAAGTAGACATGACCTGTAAGTCTGATTTTTGATCACTTCCGTGAACTTCGGCGGTCGGTCTTGGCTTTTTATTGACATACATCTCCAAGTATATAAATAGAGACCAACGAAAATCACTACAGTAATAAAAAATGTAAGGAATGAAGATTTGTTTACATTCTGTAGAGGTCTCGTGCAGGAGACTGCATGACAGAAATAAGGAAGAGATTGTCAATGGCATATTGCAAAATAACAGAGAGGGGTTCAGAGAGTTCATTGGGAAGACAACGTTCTGGAAGGGATACGTCACATGATACACACACATACGTCACATGACACACATACGTCACATGACACACACATACGTCACATGACCACAGAGGTCTTTGTCGTCAATAATCCCGATGAAGTATCAAGATGTAAGGCTGGTTCGGCAATATCAAGAAGTAACATTTGTATTCTATATAGATTTGTAACTGTAATAATGAGTTGTAGTACAGTGGTGATGAATAACCATCACAAGTGGTGATGAATGACCATCACAAGTGGTGATGAATGACCATCACAAGTGGTGATGAATGACCATTACAAGTGGTGATGAATGACCATCACAAGTGGTGATGAATGACCATCACAAGTGGTGATGAATGACCATTACAAGTGGTGATGAATGACCATTACAAGTGGTGATGAATGACCATCACAAGTGGTGATGAATGACCATCACAAGTGGTGATGAATAACCATCACAAGTGGTGATGAATGACCATTACAAGTGGTGATGAATGACCATTACAAGTGGTGATGAATGACCATCACAAGTGGTAATGAATGACCATTACAAGTGGTGATGAATGACCATCACAAGTGGTGATGAATAACCATCACAAGTGGTGATGAATGACCATTACAGGTGGTGATGAATGACCATTACAAGTGGTGATGAATGACCATCACAAGTGGTGATGAATAACCATCACAAGTGGTGATGAATGATCATTACAAGTGGTGATGAATGACCATTACAAGTGGTGATGAATGACCATCACAAGTGGTAATGAATGACCATTACAAGTGGTAATGAATGACCATCACAAGTGGTGATGAATGACCATCACAAGTGGTGATGAAGGACCATTACAAGTGGTGATGAATAACCATCACAAGTGGTGATGAATGACCATTACAAGTGGTGATGAATGACCATCACACGTGGTGATAAATGACCATCACAAGTGGTGATGAATGACCATCACAAGTGGTGATGAATGACCATTACAAGTGGTGATGAATGACCATGTGTAACATCCACTTGTGAAATTTAGTTAGAGTTTTATTCTTGATTATGTGTTCATTGATGGCTAATAAGACATATTCTGGCCGCAAATGCCATTGCACAGTTCAGGCGTGGGAAGACGCTGTAGGTAGATTTTTTGGGTATGGGATGATATAGGTAGTTTATTTGGGGGGGGTCAACCTGTTACTTTCTAGTTACTATTCGCTGTTGAACTGCTGTATTTCTCCTCTTCTCACAAGATGCTGGTCCTTTTTTGACTGTAGAGTGCCATGTATCTCTATTTTGTACAAATCTTCCCATGTATCTTGGTCTATTTCAAAGGGTTTTGGTGAGATTTTTAACGAGTACTTGTACCGCTTCTTGTGGCCATCTTAAGAATATATGCACTTCTGCAACTAACTATAGAAAAGTATCTTGGGGAGTGATGATCTGGCACAAGTACCAAATGACCTGCTCAACGAATCTGTCTGCACCAGAATAGTGTAACTGCTAGGGATACTAGATCTGTCAAAGACAGTGGTATCCGGAATCTTGTCTTGCCATTTGATGTTCATAACTTTTCTGAGACAAGCTGTGTGAAAATAAATGATTGAGTTTCCTCACATGTAGTCTATAAAGTTCTTGATAATTTTTTGTGCGTATTTTTGTTTTTGACATAATTAATCAGGAGTGGCTGATTTATTGACAGTTGTTCAAAAAGGAGGCAGGGGTGGGGGGGTCAAAACTGCCGCTGCCGACGTAATTTATGGACAGCTCCTCCACAACAACCCACATTAAAGTATTAGACATATATATTTTTTTACTGGAATATTTTCACCAGGCCCGTAGATTAGTGGAGAAGTTTTAGGCGTTCATATTACCTTCCCCCTTCCAAACATCGAAACATGACTTTTATCACTAGGAACTTTGTCAAAAAGGAAGTACAAAGCCAATCTCCCCCCCCCCCCCCATAAAATAGACCTACTACACAAATGACGAAAACTACGCATGTTTGGTCATATAAAGAGACATAACTGTTTAGAAAGATAAATAATGGAGGGAAGAGTAGCTGGGTAGAGGAGAACGGGCAGACCAAGAAGACGTGGGCTGATGACATTAAAGATAACATGAATACATCGCTAGAAAATGCAAGCCACATCGCCCAAGACAGAGAGAGGTTCAGAGAGTTCATTGGGAAGACAACGTTCTGGAAGGAATACGTCACATGACACACAAATGACTGTTTTCTAAATGATTTTTAGATAAACCCTTTCCTTAAGGAGAACATATTTATGTCTCTGTTGTACACATATTAAGCTCCTGCAAACGTTTTGAGAAGCATTTTAATAACACAGGTTTTCTATACGACCAAGTTACGGACTTAACAGGAAAGTCTGTGATTCTTTCCTCTATTCATGACATTTCAGTCTTTTACATCTCCCTTTGATCACTTGTAGTCTATGAGCTGGTTTATGGTATCACTTTGTTCAGAATGTCACAAACGATATATTTCCGGCATCACAGGGGGCTATTGTCAAATATGAAACAGGGCAACTTCCCACGCTCTGTGGAAGTTCACACTCATTCATAGTTCAAAGTTCATTGTACTCAAGGTATTACTTGCATACGAAAATTCTAGTCATTTTTGTGTAACTGTTCTGAAACTAGTTGATAATAAGTAATAATTTTAGTAAGATAATAGGTACCAATTGTAGTAAGATAATAGGTACCAATTGTAGTAATATAATAGGTAGCAATTGTAGTAATATAATAGGTAGCAATTGTAGTAAGATAATAGGTAGCAATTGTAGTAAGATAATAGGTAGCAATTGTAGTAAGGTCATAAGTGTCAATTGTAGTAAGATAATAAGTATCCATTGACATATCTTCAGAATCAGTACACAGCGACTTTATAGACACCATGTATTAATATATTGTGAAAACAGCTCTTTCTCTCTGTCTCTCTCTTTGTTTAACTCACATTGTTTCTTATTATATGTTCCTCTTACCATCTCACCCTCTTTCTCAATCTTGCTCTCTAAATCACTTGAATACCGGAAACACCCATTGACAATCCCCCAAAAGAATGTTGCACAATCAACATGAGCCGTTCGAGCGACCTTTGAACCACATTTAACACCAACTTACCGGCTCAAAACGGATATACAAACTAACTCCTGGTACAAAATTTCAAACTTATACACACATACATATTCACTCTTACAACAATAGCACAATCACGTACCATAACAAACGTAGACACTAGAACAATGTCAAGTGATTATCTCCCCAGGCCAAGTGACACTACAGGATAGTTCTGCGCTCAGATACCAAACAGCGTTACTTATTACGGCTCATCTGACTTTTACCATAGATTCATTGTTGCGACATAATGTTATACAGTGACAAATCATCAGTCACATCTGATAAATGACGTTGTTTGGGATCTTCAAAATTCTTCGCGCAGGACTAACTCTACATAAGGACTTGTTTCTTAGATAATCTTGACCCATGTGTTCTGGGACCAAAAACTTGACACAAAAATAGCAACAATGTGCCTAGCCATGCATGAAGTAAGAGACAACTTAGGAGATGTGTTGGTGGAGCTAACGGTCCCAAACGATAGATCAGAGCTACCGAAAATAAAACTGAAGTGTTAGGCAGAGCAGAAAATCGCAGATATCGCAGCCATGACTGTAAATAATGATGCAACGTAATGTGTTTTCCGGACTACATCCCGGTAACTTTTGGAGTTTGAGAACCAAGAGAGAGTGTATTATCTGATAGGCCTAATATCTAACAACTAAAGCACAGTGTTGCCATATTGATCATTTCACAACCACCTAAAATATCTGATATGAAATGTCACTAGGGCATACAATTTCTGTTTGGCTTCTCCATATTTGTGGCAAATTTGAAAATGTAGCATATTTTTCTTCATGTCCTCAACGATTTCTCGTGCTTTTGGTTATTTTTTTTAAAAATATTGTGTGCATTAGGTGTCAAATTATCACTGGCTCTCTCTTGTAGCAGAACAATGGTCCAACTAGATTTCCAGTAGGACGTAATCCTGAAAATGGAAACGCGTTATGTCGTCGTTTTGTGATGTCTCGATGCCTCCGACTTCGGCTTTAGTAACTAATTATTCAGTGTTTCTACCACTTCACTGAACGGTGGACGCCTATAAACATATCACTAGTAATCCAGTGGCGATCTCCCAGGCGTAGTCGTTAGAGCCTGTCGATTTGCACTCAAATGACATGTATTCGAAACTCGCTTGCGACTTCTTATTTATACGGTATATATTTTTTTCGGAGTTCCTGGTGATTATCACGTGAAGCTACGACATTACTGGCAGTTAGTGGTACTCTTCCCATCTATTTTAAATAAAGACGATTATATGCCCTTGACCATGCTCGGGCTCCGGTATAGACCTCTGAACAGAAAGTAAACAGGAATTCATTCGTAACGTTTTTCATTATTTTCGTGATTCTCGTAGATTACTAGTTATATACTTGGTGTCGAATGTAAAAATATTCAAGGCTGACCAATGAAATCACGGAAATAATAAAGTAGCAGCTCTTCGGGTCATGTTTACTTTCTGTACCGATGTATTTACTGTCGACGATCTCCCTTTGACCTTTTGAATAGGCCATCCGTACCAGAGAATTGGTTGTCTTCCTTAAACGCTAGTGGAATCCTCAAAGTTAGGCAGACATTCGCTTTTTTTTGTGTGTGTGATATTGTAGTGCATTGCTCAATACTCGCATATTTCTAGTTTAATTTTTTTTTTAATTTGAAAAAAATTGTCATATAAGTAACAAATGTTGTTTAGTCACATAAGTAACAAATGTTGTTTAGTCATATGAGTAACTAATGTTGTTTAGTCATATGAGTAACTACTGTTGTTTAGTCATATGAGTAACTAATGTTGTTTAGTCATATAAGTAACAAATGTTGTTTAGTCATATGAGTAACTAATGTTGTTTAGTCATATGAGTAACTAATGTTGTTTAGTCATATGAGTAACTAATGTTGTTTATTCATGATTAACTAATGTTGTTTAGTCATATGAGTAACTAATGTTGTTTAGTCATATGAGTAACTAATGTTGTTTATTCATATGAGTAACTAATGTTGTTTATTCATATGAGTAACTAATGTTGTTTATTCATGATTAACTAATGTTGTTTAGTCATATGAGTAACTAATGTTGTTTAGTCATATGAGTAACTAATGTTGTTCGGTCACGTAAGTAACTAATGTTATTTGGTTTAAATTTCAACATTTTATGGCCTGCGTCCCATTTATGTCGAGTTTCTATTCCGCGGTCCCTCAGAGACTACAAAGAATGAATAAGTAAGAAAAAACTGTATTGACTTTCTTCAAAAAAACGTTACCTTATACGAATAGCCATATCGTTTTTAGACAGGACTCCGGTATAGACCTCTGAACAGAAAATAAACAAGACTTCATTCGTTATGGTTCTGAATATTGTCGTGATTTTCATTGATAAGTATTTATATACTCGGAGTTGCCTACCCAAAAAGCCAAGGTCAACCAAAGAAATTCATAGAAATAATAAAAAATCAGCATGTTAGGTCATGCTTACTTTCTGTGCAGAGGTCTTTTAGTAGTATCTTGGTCACGATTTATATCTCATAAAATTTCGTTTAAAAACTATGTTAACTGCCCATTCGCCATGCTAGATTAATCTCTTGTCTCATCATTCGCCATGCTAGATTAATCTGTTGTCTCATCATTCGCCATGCTAGATTAATCTGTTGTCTCATCATTCGCCATGCTAGATTAATCTGTTGTCTCATCATTCGCCATGCTAGATTAATCTGTTGTCTCATCATTCGCCATGCTAGATTAATCTGTTGTCTCATCATTCGCCATGCTAGATTAATCTGTTGTCTCATCTTTTTTCCCTCAATTTCAAATGTACTTTCCGTGACTCTCCTGAAAACCGCTGTAACACAACTTTGAGGCCATAAACCCCACCTTGAAAACCACCATTCCTACACCAGGCCGCAACGTCTTGTCCGGTTTCATTGTTCTTCAACGGAATTGATAACACAATGTAAGGCGTCCTATTAACGCATTGTTTGCAGTTCAAATACAAGATTTTCTGATGTGCAATTATGAAAGTAGATGTATTTTATCTTTTATAATTGCATTTTTTACAATTGTTTTTATCTTTTGTCTTTTATAATTGAATTATTTTAGTGTCTGAGAATACGGACCAAAAGTTTGCGAGCAATAAAATTTATGTTTACAGGATAGTTCTGAGCAGGGGCGTGACTTAGATTTGTAGACAATTGGAGCCCAATACCAATGTCAAAAAACCACGACGCAGAGTATATAAAAAGTGACCAACTAAAATTACAACAATAATTAAAAACAACCTAAAGAGGATGATTCTGTTGTAAGCTCTCATTTGGCGATTGGAGGTAGTTTAATCCGCTTTATTTTGAATTTGTTTCCTAGTTCTAAATGTTATGTTCTAACTTAATTAGAGGTTTTCGTTAAAATGCGTCAATAATTGGGCTCTGAAATAATGTGTTCTGAAAGAATGTGCTCTGAAATAATGTGCTCGGAAAGAGTTTGGCAGTTGTGGATAGAGTTATGGGAAGTCAACAAAAATTAACATCAACAGACAACGTTGATGTTAATGTTGATGTTACATAATAATTAAAATAATTGAATTTTAAAAAAAATAAAAAAGTTCTGAAAGATTTTAACGGATCATGGGTAAATAAATAATAGAATATAGAAACATCGAGAAACGTCCTTTATTATTATAGAAAAAAAACGGGATAATGCGGCAAATGGGATTTGAACTAGATCCGTTCTGCTGCCGTAGGATGCTGTGTGGTTAAATACGGAAAACTTGTTGACTCAAGCTGTGAGGCGGTTAATGTTCAGCTGTACAGACCTAGTTAAATCTCGTTTAATGCATTATCCTGTTTTTCAGGGGGGAAAAAAATCACGTAATTGTTTTGTACTTTTCTGTAGAAAAGTTATTTTTTAAATGGAAAGGGGGAGTAAATCTGTTTCGACATAATTAAGGAACCAGTGTCCATGGATTCTAGACAGTATGTCGACAAGAGTGGGAGGAGTTCAATGTTAATAAAATATTTTTGACGTATTTTATGGACAATCCCCTTTTGGGAGTGGGGGAGGATGAACCCCACAAACGAATAGGAAATATGAATCTCATAGTATACATGACTTTGACACAAATATTGGTCTTTAAAACACTGCATACCGAAGCCGTGGTTACTGTACCTTCTTCATAGTTCATCTTTCATAATTCATCTTTCATAGTTAATCTTTCATAGTTCATCTTGTATAGTTCATCTTTCATAGTTCATCTTTTATAGTTCATCTTACATCGTTCATTTTTCATAGTTCATCTTTCATAGTTCATCTTTTATAGTTCATCTTGTATAGTTCATCTTTCATAGTTCATCTTTCATAGCTCATCTTTCATGGTTCATCTTTCATAGTTGCTCTTTCATAGTTTATTATTCATGGTTTGAATTAATGACAAGGCGATACACGTTTAGACCACAAGCTTGTTTCTCCCACGTTCCTCTGCGCTGGATCTCGTCAAGAGAATGCGGCGCTCCTCGAAGCTGTGCATCGTCTAGAGAGTACCGCTCACGTTTTCCTGGACTTTACCATTCAGATCTGCAGGAATCTTAGACTGTACGTAGATGAAGATTTAGGGAATTAGCATTGTCCCATAGCTAATAGAATGAACCATAATATTGTCCTATAGCTAATACAATGAACCATAACATTGTCCCATAGCTAATAGAATGAACCATAACATTGTCCCATAGCTAATAGAATGAACCATAACATTGTCCCATAGCTAATAGAATAAACCATAACATTGTCCCATAGCTAATAGAATAAACCATAACATTGTCCCATAGCTAATAGAATGAACCATAACATTGTTCCATAGCTAATAGAATGAACCATAACATTGTCCTATAGCTAATAGAATGAACCATAACATTGTCCCATAGCTAATAGAATGAACCATAACATTGTCCCATAGCTAATAGAATGAACCATAACATTGTCCCATAGCTAATAGAATAAACCATAACATTGTCCCATAGCTAATAGAATAAACCATAACATTGTCCCATAGCTAATAGAATGAACCATAACATTGTTCCATAGCTAATAGAATGAACCATAACATTGTCCTATAGCTAATAGAATGAACCATAACATTGTCCCATAGCTAATAGAATGAACCATAACATTGTTCCATAGCTAATAGAATGAACCATAACATTGTCCCATAGCTAATAGAATGAACCATAACATTGTCCCATTCACTCGAAGATGTATGAGATTATAGACTAAATGCCGCCCGTGTGATGCCGTGGCCCTAAAGGGGACAAATAAATAACAACCCTGTTTACTTTCCATGCGTGTCGTAAGAGTCGAAGAAAAATGTTATCGGGTGAAGTTTGCTGTCCCATATCATACAAAGCTAAAGTGGCACAGAAGCCATGCTGAAGTCGGATGTGTCTAACGAAGAGTTGCACATATCACAGCAAATGTGTCAACTATGATGCAATTCATTAGGATTACAACCTGCTACTCTGCAGGAGTTTGAGAACGAACACAGATAACGCAATCACAACAAATTGCAATCGTAACGAAAATAAAATTACCCTTACAAACAGACGTTTTGTGTAGAAATTTATGTAAATAATAAACAAACAACGAAGAACGAGAATCATAATCATAATTTAGAACAATGATTAATTTAGAACAATGATTAATTTAGAACAATGATTAAATTAGAACAATGATTAAATTAGAAAAGTGATTAAATTAGAGCAATGATTAAATTATAAAAAGTGATTAATTTAGAACAATAACTAAATTAGAACAATGATTAATTTAGAACAATGATTAAATTATAAAAGTGATTAAATTAGAACAATGATTAAATTAGAACAATGATTAAATTAGAAAAACGATTAAATTAGAACAATGATTAAATTAGAACAATGATTAATTTAGAACAATGATTAAATTATAAAAGTGATTAAATTAGAACAATGATTAAATTAGAACAATGATTAAATTAGAAAAACGATTAAATTAGAACAATGATTAATTTAGAACAATGATTAAATTAGAAAAACTATTAAATTAGAATAATGATTAAATTACAAAAGTGATTAACTTAGAACAATGATTAAATTAAAAAAGTGATTAAATTAGAACAATGATTAAATTAGAAAAGTGATTAATTTAGAACAATGATTAAATTAGAAAAGTGATTAAATTAGAACCATGATTAAATTAGAAAAAGTGATTAATTTAGAACAATAATTAAATTAGAAAAGTGATTAATTTAGAACAATGATTAAATTAGAAAGGTGATTAATTTAGAACAATGATTAAATTAGAAAGGTGATTAATTTAGAACAATGATTAAATTAGAAAAGTTATTAATTTAGAACAATGATTAAATTAGAAAGGTGATTAATTTAGAACAATGATTAAATTAGAAAAGTGATTAATTTAGAACAGTGATTAATTTAGAACAATGATTAAATTAGAAAGGTGATTAATTTAGAACAATGATTAAATTAGAAAGGTGATTAATTTAGAACAATGATTAAATTAGAAAAGTTATTAATTTAGAACAATGATTAAAATAGAAAGGTGATTAATTTAGAACAATGATTAAATTAGAAAAGTGATTAATTTAGAACAGTGATTAATTTAGAACAATGATGAAATTAGAAAAGTGATTAATTTATAACAATGATTAAATTAGAAAAGTGATTAATTCAGAACAATAATTAAATTAGAAATGTGTTTAATTTAGAACAATGTTATAATTATAAAAGTCATTAACTTAGAACAATGATTAAATTAGAAAAATGAATAATTTAGAACATTGATTCAATTAGAAAAGTGATTAATTTAGAACAATGATTACATTAGAAAAGTTATTAATTTAGAACAATGATTAAATTAGAAAAATGATTCATTTAGAACAATGATTCAATTAGAAAAATGATTCATTTAGAACAATTATTAAAATAGAAAAATGATTCATTTAGAATAATGATTAATTATTCTTCTTCTGTTCGGCCACAGCTATACATATCTGTACAACAATTAATGATTGTTTAAGTCCGATATTTACTCAGCAGACAGGCATGTGTCTTCAACTCTTCATTTTGCCCCAGTCAAATTCTGGTAACAAACATCGTCACCTGTTTGGTTATAAGCCCTGCATGTTCGCATATTTCAGATTCACACATGATTGAAAATTTAAAACATCTATATACCCGGGCAACAACTAAATCTATTCACAAATAACGGCTATAAAACAGCGCGAAGTTAGCTTGCTATGGCTATATTTAATCACAATTACGGCAGCATTCCTGCTTTTGGAATTCCTTCTATAGAAATTACACCTGTAAATAAGTCATATAAAAAATGAGGCATTTCTGTGAGGGGTGGGACAAATTCCCTAGATTGTTTGTTACGCCATTATAAGCTTTGCTCGACGGTGCATTAATATAACAAAGGTGAACATCATAGACATCTTCAACAGTCGTGCATGAGTTATTTGGAGCGAGTGTTCTATCGTGTATCATAAGCTTTGATTATGTCGAAGTAAATTCCATTTCCCCGACCGCAAATAAAAGGAAGTGTTTTTTGGTTGCGATGGTGTTTGAATGACGTATTGGTTGTAAACATCGTCATGGTATACACAAAGGGATCTGTTTGTGCATTCAGGAATAGATTTACGTCACGATTACTGCAGTTGTGTTGATGTGTGTGCTCAGAACTGATAATGCTTGTAGCAGTTTTCTGAAAGTGTGTAAACTTCTAGTCTCCATGTTATTGATGTACAAGAAAGCGGTGGTTCATTACTAACGCTAAAATATAAATTATTAATTTTCTGATTTTACATTCTACTCCATAAACGTACGCGATCATTACATCTCATTGGCGATGTGGGATGAACTAAACGCCTGGTTAAGGTGCCAAACACTGACGCTCATCAGACACCATAAAATATATTGGTTGATGTAAACAGCAGACGGTAGCCATGGAAATCGGAACCCGTTAAGGAGTGTGTAACAACTCACCCGCCGAATCAAACCGTCTCGGCGTAGAGTCAGTACACATTTGCTGCCTGGTGACAGATAGGAAGGATGTCACAGTCTAGGGTAACGCACCCGAAATGTCAAGGCATGTCGAAATCGGATGTGCTGGGCCTGTAAGGCGCATGACAATGGCACAACGTAACTACGCTCTGGGCAAAAATATCACGAATATCCGTGCTCATTGCAATGGAGCGTACGCAATACAAACAAAAAAACATTACATCTAATGTGAATGTCTGAAGGTCTCATTATTGACATATCAGACCAAACATTACATCTCAGCAACATGTAGGAGATATGAAAGTCTCACTATTGGCCTATCACATCAATCATTATAAATAAGTAAACGTTCATTGAATGACATGTGGACATTCTAAAGGTTTCACTATTGGCATATCACATCAATCATTATGCATAAGTAAACGCTCAGTAGATGACGCGTCGATATAGTGAGGGTTTCCTATTGTAGAAATCTAACAACATTTCATATGTATAATTACATGTTCCATTGTGGTGCAACATTGAGAGAATCGGCCTTGTATATCGACCTGGAGTAACCAGATGAATGCCAGCCCTGACCATTGTACTAGCTGTACCTTGTATGAATATTTAGTAAGAGACAAAATACTCATGTCGTGAAAAATCCAATACTGGAAATACAAGGCTTTGGTAACACAAGGCACATTTAATAATAAATGAAAATAGGTACAAGTATTACTAATACATGTAAATAAAACATATTAGCTACGAGGTATAGTGACAGACGACGTTTCGAATAAAATCTTTTATCAGGACGGAAGACAACATACGAATTAAACAATGTACTAAATGTAAGACGGCACATGTTGTATGACGATGATAGGAGGAGGAGATTAAAACGTGGTAAGAAACATGTTATAGAGAAGAGATTAAAACGTGGTAAGAAACATGTTATAGGGAAGAGATTAAAACGTGGTAAGAAACATGTTATAGAGACGAGATTAAAACGAGATTAAAACGTGGTAAGAAACATGCTATAGGGAAGAGATTAAAACGTGGTAAGAAACATGTTATAGAGAAGAGATTAAAACGAGATTAAAACGTGATAAGAACCATGTTATAGGGAAGAGATTAAAACGTGGTAAGAAACATGTTATAGAGAAGAGATTAAAACGTGGTAAGAAACATGTTATAGAGAAGAGATTAAAACGTTGTAGGAAACATGTTATAGAGAAGAGATTAAAACGTGGTAAGACACATGTTATAGAGAAGAGATAGATCACAGCTGAAAGGCTCCAGCAAAGTCAGAGAAGACAAATATAGCACGAGGAGATGAAATGTGGAAGAATAGAATGATGATGAGATCGGCCATAAAATGAGATAAAAATGTTATCATTAAACGAGTTTCTTATCTTAGTGTGTATCCGGATTGGAATCGATAGTAAAATAGACCGGCACACGGTATACCAAAACAAGGTACGATGTGTCAAAGATCACCCGATGGACACGAAAAGATCAACCGTGGATGAAGGAAAATGACAGAAGTCGGAACATAAAAATAACAATGTCTCGAACCAGCAAGAGCAGTAACGAATAATCAGACGTCAGACAAACAAGCAGATGACGAAAAAAAAGGAGCAGGTAGATAGTGTTCACAAGGATGACTCACAGAGTAAGATAGATGGGAAGACGGAAGATTGGAGACATGTCAAAAATTGCAGATATGGCAAGCCTACAAACTAAGCATGACACGACTTAGGTTTTTTTTAGACCGTCACGAGATCTCTTCTGCGGCTTCTGACTCTGTCTTTCCTAAGGCTTCTTTCCTACTCTCACTTCCTCTTTTCTCCGACTACCCCTCTCTTATTCCTATATTACATCCTCTATGTACTGTCCAAAAAAACTGTCAATACTGCATTTTACCAGTTCATGCGTTGCTTGGAGGGAATTGAATAGCTGTGGGATAAAGGCCGCATGCTCTTGCTGTCGCCATGTTATGTACAGGGTGAGTTTTTTAATTTACCCACCGACAGATTAAAACCCAGTCCTTACCGGGGATCGAACTCTAGACCTCACTCGTGTGAGACTAGTATGAACGGTCACTTATATCTCTGTTCCTTTATGTATCCTGGTCGCGTCACAGACTCTTCCCTCACATCTCATTAGAAGCATATACAATATTAACACCAGGTAACTGTGTAAGCATATACAATATTAACACCAGGTAAATGTGTAAGCATATACAATATTAACACCAGGTAACTGTGTTAGCATATACAATATTAACTACCAGGTAACTGTGTAAGCATATACAATATTAACACCAGGTAACTGTGTTAGCATATACAATATTAACTACCAGGTAAATGTGTAAGCATATACAATATTAACACCAGGTAACTGTGTTAGCATATACAATATTAACTACCAGGTAAATGTGTAAGCATATACAATATTAACACCAGGTAACTGTGTAAGCATATACAATATTAACACCAGGTAACTGTGTTAGCATATACAATATTAACACCAGGTAACTGTGTAAACATATACAATATTAACACCAGGTAACTGTGTAAACATATACAATATTAACATCAGGTAACTGTGTAAACATATACAATATTAACACCAGGTAACTGTGTAAGCATATACAATATTAACACCAGGTAACTGTGTAAGCATATACAATATTAACACCAGGTAAATGTGTTACTACTCTGAGTTGCCTTGTAGATTCCGCCAATACTAAGGGCACATAATTATATGTACAGGTTAAACCAAGCCTCATATAGTTTCCTCTTATGCGATCGTTCTCAGACTCCTGCAGAGTAGCAGGATGTATTCACGAGTATGGAATGAGCTGTGTCATGATTTACATCTTTGCTGCGATATCTGTGTTTTTCGACCTGACACATCAAACTTCAGCATGACTTCTGTATCACTTTGACCCTATTTAGGATGGAATATCAAACTCCGCGGCATAACCTCTTTAGTTGCCTCTTACGACATGCATGACAGTTAAACAGTGTTGCTATTCTTTCCTCCACTTTCGAGTCTTAGTAACACAAAAAGGAGTTTAATTTAGTTTGATCGAAAGATGGATTACGCAGTCAGAACACCAGGAAATATTCAATGGACTTGTTCTATTTAAGCTATCATGACATCACCGGAGTTAACATTCAAATAATATAACGGCTCCTGATTTGGGATATGGGAATAAGGAAGGGAGCACGTTGAAGAATAAGTATACAACCCGAACAATAGAACAAAGAATAAATCCCCTACCCCTCCCATTGTAACGGTGATATAAAATTAGCACCTACTCATAAATAAGCTCATAAAATTTTCCTGGCAATTTTTTAATAAAGTTATTGAAATAAATTAATTTTCCTTTTAGAGTATTTATCTATGACTTCTCAAGATATATCGTATACTAAAATGGTGGAGGTCGTTGTTGCTGGGTTACCAGCTGCCAGGATGCGATCCTCCCCCCCCCCCCCCCTTCTGTGTTAAAATCTCCGATACAATCAAACTGAACTAAGTCCGCGGTTGAAATAGACGTATCTCACCATGAAAGGAACGCTTTAATTAACCACGGATTTCCCAGTTCACTACGGAGACAATAGAACTTCCAATGATATTCATTTATTGTTACAATATGAAAGAATGAAGTAAGATTCTATTATGATTCAGTTTCCTATCATCTTACTGCATTTAGAATCTATAGAATCCTGATTCGAGCACATTTGAGATTTTCAACGTTCTATAACTCAGGTAGTCTTAATAGAAGCAAGTAATTTTGCTCATTGCATCCCCTTGTAGACAAAAAAATAGTGGTATTATACCCTATTCAGAGCGCAGTCATAATTCAGATTATTTTGGCTATCGTTATTTTCTAGACAATATAAATACGTTTTGTAGTTAGCCATTGCTTTCTGAAAATTCGGATGTACAATTGAAGCAGGATGCAAACCTAGGTACCATGGTCGTCACACTCTGCAACATGCTGCCACAGCAATAAATAATTATTCGTTGCCTGATGAACATAACCAAGGGAAATAATCAAAGGCGGTAGGCACCTGATCTGGGATTGGACCAAGCCTCATTTAATCTCTGTACAGATGTCTTTACCACCGACTGTCTTGTTATTGCACACCAGATCACTCTAAAACGTGCGCACTGGAATATTGCTACAAAACGGAAGCGCAGACGCATTGTATGGTTATATATGTTGGTAGTTAATGGTATCTGAAAGGGATCACGTTTGTGTTTTCGTCTGACTGTTATTCTGTCCGTGTCTCCGATTCTGAGTGTGGTTCGTATTGTGATGGATGCTGTCAATTTTCTTGCTATAGCGTAAACACGGAAGTAATATCAGTCAAGGCATCATGTTGTCTTATGTAAGTGTTTGTTGTTTGGTAGCATTATTGTGATGGATGCTGTCAATTTTTCTGCCATAGCGTAAACACGGAAGTAATATCAGTCAAGGCATCATGTTGTCTTATGTAAGTGTTTGTTGTTTGGTAGCATTCATTTTTACACTTTCGCTGAAATTCAATTGATGCATGACATTGTTCCTACTAGATTTCCAGGGTGCATCTTTATTTTAGGTCTTCACTGGGACCTTTCTTATAGTTTCGAGGTATTGCCTAACCTTTGCAGTGTGAGATTGAAGAAAGGTTAGCGTTAGAATTCTATCTATACGCTGTGTTCCTTGTTTACCTTGCGGCGTCAGGGGTGGAAGAGTTCTCTAGAAATGGCCTTCTTGTGCGCTGTTTGTAAGCTTGTTCCTGTGGCTTCTTTGATTTCTGTGATCCATTTAGAATCAGTATTTAATATTAGTTAGGATTAAAATTAGTATTTATAGTTAAGATGGGGGCATCTCGCAGTGTGTAGCGCGCAGAAATAATGAGAGTGCCGTAGAAATGATTGGAAAATTTTAAAAAGTCAGTTGAAAATGTAAAAATAAATAAAATGGAAGTTGTGTAAAAATTTGTACCTGCATCGAGAGATGTGACGTCACGGCATCTATCGATATGATTGGTGTTTTAGGGAAATCCACGACTAAAAATGTAAACAGTGTGCTATTTATAGCGCAGTGACGACCTAAAGCACAGATTTACTGATTTCCAGTGAATGGGCAGAATTTTGATTTAGTTCTTTACTGCGCCATAAATAGCACACTTTTTATATTTCTAACTTTCTGACGTCACGGAATTCCGTGGAACACTATCAAACCAATGAACCGTGACGTCACTTCTCCCAATGCAGACGAGAATTTTTTAGAAACATTAGCCTAAGTAGGTTAAATATCACAAGTGATGCACATGCTAATGTTACCCTAATTCTAAATACTAATTCTAACCCTAACCATAATTCTAAATACTAGTTCTAACCCAAATTCAATCCCACCCTGCGTTTGAGCAATCACACTGCAAAATGTTAGGTAAATGTTATCAGAACAATGCAATTAGAACAAAGGTCAGAAGAACCAAATCAAATTTAAGCCAGCGAATGTAGTCCAGAAAATGGAAATGGGTTGTGTCGCCGTTTTATTTTGGTCAGTGGCCCGACACATCTAACTTCAACAGAAATAAATGTGTTATTCTATAAGTTAAAGTATAGTACCTCTTTGCGCTCGTGTTTTGCCGAGGCCCAAATGGGGAGCAAAGAATAGCAACAATGTTTACCTTCCACGCATGTCGTACGAGGCGACTAAGGAGGTTATTGGATGGAGCTGGCTATCCCATCCCATATAGGGTCAGTGATCCAAAGCCACGATGAAGTCGGATGTGTCAAGCCGAAAGGCGCAGATATCGCAGCGGTGCTGACAACCATGACTCAGCGCATTCCGTTCTCCGGACTACATCCTGCTAATCTGCAAGAGTTTGATAACGAACGCAGTAGAAGAAGAAGTACCTCTTTGTATTGTTTGATTCGTGATTATTGTTCTATCATGTTTCTCTGCGCAGTAGAAGTAGGGTGTGTCTGGTCATTAAATATCACAAACTTCCGTGTATCGCGTAGACACAAAAGGAAACCAAAGAATAACGACTGTTGCCTGTCATGCATGTTGTAAGACGTGCCTAAGATGGTTATGTGAGTGGAGTTAGTTATCCACATCTCATATAGAGTTTGGGTGGTAACATTGCCTTGATACAAGAGAGTTTAAGTAGTAGCATTGTCTTTGTACAAGAGAGGTTGAGTGGTAACATTGTCTTTGTACAAGAGAGTTTGAGTGGTAACATTGTCTTGGTGCAAGAGAATTTAAATGGTAACATTATCTCGATGCAAGAGTTTAAGCGGCTGTTTGAGAACGAACACATTGTAAAAAATCCCCTTTACTTTTCTCATGGTTCTCTTCTAAGTTGCCGTTTTTTTCCTTACAAAAAGAAATAATTTTTCTTTATCCCTAGAGTCTTCCTTCGGCCCGCACACCTGAAACTTTGTGATCATTTAGTTTTAAACTAAACCAGAAATGGGAGTGACTGGGGCTGTCACCGTTTTAACACGACAAGTTAACATTATCACGACAAGTTTACCATGCAAGCATATAACGAAATGAGATCATGGAACAAAGCCAGAGTAAAAACAAAAAACAAAAAAAGTTGGATAGAAAACGTCAAGGGACATCCTGAAAAATACACTGTTATAGCACAGCCGAGGCCACACATCTGATCGGATCACAAGATCGATCTCCCCTAACCCCATACGCTTAACGACACAATGTGGATAGCAAACCACCTGAGGAAAGACAATAGACAATATGATTACCATTGATTGTATTCTTTGTTTTGTGATTTTTACATATATCTTTCCTGTGTGGATAGATATATCACTCTGTATTTTTCACACTGTCTCTCTTGTATTTGTCTTAATTTTTCCATAATTGGGATGATAATTGCTTTCTGTCAGTCTTCGGGTACTTATTTTTCTGGCCATGCTATACCGAATTTTCTTTTAAGCCATCTTTCTCCAGTGTGGTTGCATGCCTAATTTTCCTCAGTTGTTATGTCATCAAGAACTGATGATTTATTTTTCTTGTGCTGCTCTTTGTGTGTTTTTCTATTTCTTGTTCTAGTATCTCTGATTCCCTAGTTTCTGTGTTATTTTGGCGTGAATGGTGACCTTTTATTTATTATTTGTGGGTTATATAGCTCTTTGGAAATATTCTAACCATCTTGTTTTTTTGTAAATTTTCGCTGAATATTGGGACACCATTGGCGTTGTTTATAATGTCCATTGGGTGATGTCCATAATGTCTCATCTTTGTTCTTGTTGATCTTATGTATTTGAAGAAATATTTTGGTTTTTGTGTGTGTGTGTTTGCATATGTCTGAAAGATTTATTACCATTATTTTTTCCGTCTTTCTTCCATGCCGCTTCTTTCGCTTGTTATATTATTCTTTTGACATTTCTCCTCTCTTTCTTGTATAGGTTGTAATCTTCTTTCCGGGAAGTAAAGACTGCGAGGAAGAGGAGATGGCTACCGTCCTTAAATAACAGAGCCGCTGAAATGTGAAATCGCCAACATCTCATACCCTTACGGCGTTAACAAATGATATCAGTTAACATTTTCTTGTTAAATACTCTTTCGTCTAGTCAATGTTCATTGTTTCCTTCCTAGACTAATCCGCCTACGTCTGGTCGGATGATGATGGCCAGCAAAGGAATACCATTCTCAGATCTTGTATCAATGTCTTAGTTTTGTCTCCTATTAAATAATTCCCACATGGAACACGAAGACAAGCATGCCAACGGACATGAATTTTGCTAATTACTGGAAGCAGATAATACATAGAACACACAACTCGACGTTTCGACCAATAGGCCATTTTAATCGAAACATCGATTTATGTGTGTTATTGTGTGTGTTTATGGTGATTAGCAAAACGTCATTACCCTGGTCCAAACTTCGTCTGTTGGATTTCAGTTTTACTGCAGTGAGTATATATTATCGATCTTTCCCAGTACGTTGAAAGTACGCGTTTTTTTTTTATAAACCCACTAAACGATTGATTGAAATATGAATCAATGACACAAGTAGTAGCTAGAACTGTCTCAGTGAGAGGTTAGATAAATCGCAGTGCTTGATTAAACATGACGTGGGTTCAGTTCTAATTTTTAATTTTCATTTTTTAAAGTTCAAATTTTCGGTTTATTTGCAAAGTAATACCATAGCACGACCGTTCTACACAAACGGACCTGTACTTTGC
The DNA here is from genome assembly GCA_034231615.1 of Meghimatium bilineatum. Lineage (NCBI taxonomy): Eukaryota > Metazoa > Mollusca > Gastropoda > Stylommatophora > Philomycidae > Meghimatium > Meghimatium bilineatum. The sequence continues at coordinate 7,173,000 of CM067301.1, forward strand.
AATAGAGTGTCACTGAGAGAGGCTAATCCTTTCTTTTTATTGGTTGGCGGCACAATGTGTACGATAGTGACCAATAGAAATCTATGAGTAGCGTCATGCAGTGACGTGATCTGTCGTACTCGCTAGTCTGTACCACAGCAAGGTCACGTGGCATACAAAATAAATAAAGTCATATCAGAATCTGTAGATAGTTTTTACCGATGATTTTTGTCCAGTATGTCTACAATCACATTTACCTACCATATATCTATCTACGTACCATACATCTATTTACCATACATCTATTTACCATACATCTATCTACCATACATATACCTACCACACACTCAGGGCAATAAATGTTATGTGCATGATTTTTTCCACACTTGTCTGAATATCTACGCGCAGAGGTATCTTAATGGCGTTTTGTGTTTTTGTCTCCAGTATGATTCCCCTAAAATTGTGACGGGTTATGGTTATGGTTCTTATGGTTATAGTTCTTATGGTTATAGTTCTCACGGTTATGGTTCTTATAATTATTATAATATCATAAACATACGTGATGTCACTGTAAACAGGGACGTGAATGTTGACAGAATGGTGCACATCGGCACATATTGATGTAATAGGCCATACTTATGTGAATTTATATGTGAATTTATACGGCAACACCATGTTAACAGAAGACAAAAAAAATACGTTTTAGTACAATCGTTGATACTACCCGCAAACCTATATAAATACCGGTAATCCACATTATTAACGACTAGTGAAGTTTTTCTATGGAGTACGCGTAGGGTAATATTTCCAGTTTATTCATTTTCTTACTCGAAAGTACCCAACTTCCACCTACTGCTGTCAAAGTACCCAAACATTTGAATATGTTGATTCACAGTGTCAAATAATTTATTTGTTATTTTATTTGCAATCTTATTTGCAGTACTTTGATGAATTCCCTTTCGGTGGAAACCCACTTGTCAATGGAAACAAGAAGAGAACTGTAAGTTTGGAATTAATTAACTATAAAGCTACAATCTTTGTCATCTTTATCTTTATCATCATCAGCATTATCATTATCATCATTGAGAAATAATCATCACCACTATCTTTAAATTACTTATTAGCTTTATTCTTCTTCTTCTTCTTCTGCGTTCGTTTTCAAACTCCTGCAGATTAGCATGATGTAGTCCGGAGAATGATATGGTTTACATCATTGCTGCGATATCTGCGCCTTTCGGCCTGACACATCCGACTTCAGCATGACTTTGGGTCACTGATCCTTTATGCTCCATCCCATAACCTCCTTAGTCGCATTTTACGACATACGTGGAAGGTAAACAGTGTTGATATTCTTTGTTCCCCTTTCAGGCCCCGGCGACACACGTGCGATTAGCTTTCTATACATGCCCACAATCACTAAGCGTATAATCACTATATAAACAGTCAGTACCCCCCCCCCCCCAACCACTATGTCAACAATCACTACATCTACCTACAACAATTACGTCTCCAATCACTAAGGCCACAATCACCACATCTGCAACAACTAGGTCTATAATCACTAAGTAACGATCGCAACTTCTACAATCATTACATCTACAAACAATGTCTACAATTAGTACTTCTACAATCATTACATCTACAAACAATGTGTACAATCAGTACTTCTACAATCATTACATCTACAAACAATGTCTACAATCAGTACTTCTACAATCATTACATCTACAAACATTGTCTACAATCAGTACTTCTACAATACAATCAGTACTTCTACAATCAGTACTTCTACAATCATGTTTCACGCTAATTCTGTTGACTAACAATTTCACAAATGTATTTATGATGATGTCCCGCTCTGTGACGGCATGGTAGAGATAGCCTAGGCACGGGTTCGAAACCGGTCACAAGCAATTGTGCATCTGGACCATTCAGAATAAAATGACAAACTATTGGATGTATATAGTATATATAACCAATCCTCGACTTTCCTTTGTCGCTGTATACTACATGTATATACACTATAGAAGACAGTGATCCTATTCTTCGCCATAGAAATAGAAGTCCAGGCCCCAGTATCTACAATAGTGTTATTTATAGCCTGGTTTGTTTGCTTTTATTGGTCCTTCAAACTTTGATATTATTGATGTTTCAACTTATTGATGTTTCAACTTATTGATGTAACTTATTGATGTTTCAACTTATAGATGTTTCAACTTATTGATGTTTCAACTTATTGATGTTTCAACTTATTGATGTTTCAACTTATAGATGTTTCAACTTATTGATGTAACTTATTGATGTTTGAACTTTTTGATGTTTCAACATATTGATGTGTGAACTTATAGATGTTTCAATTTATAGATGTTTCAACTTATAGATGTTTCAACTTATAGATGTTTCAACTTATAGATGTTTCAACTTATAGATGTTTCAATTTATAGATGTTTCAACTTATAGATGTTTCAATTTATAGATGTTTGAACTTTTTGATGTTTCAACATATTGATGTGTGAACTTATAGATGTTTCAACTTATTGATGTTTCAACTTATAGATGTTTCAACTTATAGATGTTTCAACTTATAGATGTTTCAACTTATTGATGTTTCAACTTATTGATGTTTCAACTTATAGATGTTTCAACTTATTGATGTAACTTATTGATGTTTGAACTTTTTGATGTTTCAACATATTGATGTGTGAACTTATAGATGTTTCAACTTTTTGATGTTTCAACTTATAGATGTTTCAACTTATAGATGTTTCAATTTATAGATGTTTCAACTTATTGATGTTTAAACTTATAGATGTTTCAACTTATTGATGTTTCAACTTATAGATGTTTCAACTTATTGATGTAACTTATAGATGTTTCAACTTATTGATGTAACTTATTGATGTTTGAACTTTTTGATGTTTCAACATATTGATGTTTGAACTTATTGATGTTTCAACTTATTGATGTTTCAACTTATTGATTAATCACAGAAAACTACACCAATTCCTTGTAAAGTCTTTAAATTTGATGCACTGATAAATCGTCGTACGATATATGAAGAGCGGCCAGTGAAAGGGTTCCGAACCTATTACGCCTCGCCTTTGCAGAAGAAAGCTATACATCTTGAACCAGAAGATGTAGTAAGTCGATTACTATTTATTTAATGTATACATTAATAATCTTCCGGCTCTGTGGCTGAGTAATACGGGAAGGGGGGAGGAGGGGTTGGAGCGTCTTGGATGGCCAAAGTTCCAGGTAAATCAGGCAGCAGGCAATTGTGTACCCCGACAATTCATAAAGCAATGAGAACCTATTGAACGAAAATATTGCCTAGAAAATCACTACAAAAAAGGTGCGCTGAATTTATTGCTTCCACTATGGATATAACATGCCATCAACATCCTTATTATCAGATTTCATTGCTTTCATAATTATCGTCGAGTCTTCATATCGCATTGAGCTTCCTCAGATTTCATTTTTCCCAGAATATCATAGCATCCAATTATTATATTCTCTTATTCCATGGTTTCTCATAACAGAATATCATTGGATGCAATTATTATATTCTCTTATTCCATTATTTCCCAGAATATCATAGCATCCAATTATTATGTTCTCGTATTCCATTGTTTTCCAGAATACTATAGTATTCAAGTATTCTATTATCATATTCCAATGTTTCTAACGCTATCGCCAGATTCCATGTTTTCCCCTGAATGTAATGGTTGTGGTTTCAAAGGTTAGGGTTACAGATGGATGATCTTCTCGTTCGCTTATTTATTTATATATATATAGATATATATGTTAAATATATTAAATTAGATAAATATGTTTGACAGATTAGATAGATAAATATATTAGATTACATTAAATAAATAGATTAGATAGATTACATTAGATAAATATATTCATTCATTCATTCATTTTCCTTTTGCGCTGAAGTTAGCGCATAGGGCAGAGGTCAGATCTCTCCAATTGTGTCTGTTCAAAGCTATTCTGTGCAGTTCTTGAATAGTAGGAATATTGGTTGTTTTACTTTCTCTAAGTATTGTTCTTCTGAGTGTTTGTTTTGGTCTACCCCTTGCTCTTTTGCCTGTAGGTATCCATTCAAGAGATTGGTGGTGTATTCTGTTGGTGTCTGCGCGTAAGACATGCCCGATGTAGGACCAACGGCGTTTTCTGTATTGATAGGTATATTAAATTATGCAGAAAACGGTTTTGCTGAGCTGGAAGGTGCACAATAAGGCAGCACAGCTGTGAAACCAGCAGCACAACGTACTTCTAGCTCCCTTGCGGACATCACAAACACTCGTGTTGGTTATCAGAGAGTGAACATAGTAGAAGAAGAGGTGGACAGATTAGATAGATAGTTAGATAGATAGATAGATAGATAGATAGATAGATAGATAGATAGATAGATAGATAGATAGATAGATAGATAGATAGATAGATAGATAGATAGATAGATAGATAGATAGATAGATAGATAGATAGATAGATAGATAGATAGATAGATAGATAGATAGATAGATAGATAGATAGATAGATAGATAGATAGATAGATAGATAGATAGATAGATAGATAGATAGATAGATAGATAGATAGATAGATAGATAGATAGATGGATGGATGGATGGATGGATGGATGGATGGATGGATGGATGGATGGATGGATGGATGGATGGATGGATGGATGGATGGATGGATGGATGGATGGATGGATGGATGGATGGATGGATGGATGGATGGATGGATATATAGATACTGCCCCTCATAGACTAAAATAGTGCACCCTTCCGTCATATACCGGGCAGTTTGATTAAATGGACACGTCCTCCTTCAACTAGTCCCTTCTCTATAAACGTACCGCAACACACAGATAATTTTATTCTTGACACTTGCTTGAGGCAGCTTTCTATATCATGTAATTAATTTCCTATTTGTGAAAGCGATTATTCTCTCCAGCAAATTGTCATTTCCTTGTTTTTGCTTGGTCTGTGCATAATCAATGAAATCAAGGCTGCCATTACTGGCATATTTCTGTTTGAGGTTTTTTTTTTATTGTGTGTTGTGTAATTACAACGTGTGATCTAAACGGTTCTCATCGTGAACTATATTGACTCCTTGTCTAACAGATACTTAAAAGGGTGCCAAAGAGAAATAATTTTAATTGGACCACATGCCTACTTAAGTGTGCTATATAAATTGAGCTGCTTGAAAGATAAATGACACGATATGTATTGATAAACTTACAATGTCATGTCATGTGACGTATTCCTTCCAGAACGTTGTCTTCCCAAAGAACTCTCTGAACCTCTCTCTGTCTTGGGCGATGTGGCTTGCATTTTCTAGCGATGTATTCATGTTATCTTTAATGTCGTCAGTCCATCGTCTTCTTGGTCTGCCCCTTCTCCTCTTCCCAGGTACTCTTCCCTCCAATATTTGTCTTTCTAAACAGTTATGTCTCTTTATATGACCAAACAGGCGTAGTTTTCTTTTTGTTATTGTGTTTAGTAACCAACACTCTGGAATATTCAGTGTGTTTATAATATCTGAGTTTCTGATTTTATCCTTCCATGATATTCTAAGTATCATCCTGTAGCATTTCAGCTCGAAGGCGCTGATCCTCTTTGCCGCTGTTTTACTTAGAGTCCATGTTTCACATCCGTATGTTGCAACCGGAAAAATAAAAGTTCGTAACATTAGCACTTTCGTTTCTATTTTGTTGTTTTTCCATATGTTTTTCAGCCGTGTTATTTTGCAATATGCCATTGCCAATCTCTTCCTTATTTCTGCCATGCAGTCTCCTGCACCGTTGATGTTTGCTCCTAAGTATTCAAATTTATCCACACATTCTATCTCGGTATAGTCTATTCTGATTTTTGGTTGTTGTGTTGTTATATCTGTTGACATGATTTTTGTTTTCTGCGTGTTTAAATACAAATTTTGTGCTTCGCTATATTTCTTTGTGTTCTTGATTAGTTGTTCCAATCCCTTTATATCATTTGAAAGAAGCACTGTGTCGTCTGCGTAGCGTAGTTCCGGGATTAGGAATCCACCTATGTTTAAAGCGTGGTAGTCAGTGTTGTGTATGTCTTACACATGATAGACAATAGACACACTTATAATAGACACACTTACAATAGACACACTTACATTAGACACACTTACAATAGACACACTTAATAAGTGATCAGTATCCATCTATCCACAACCCATATTGTCTGTATACATCCATCAATAAATCCATAACCCATCAGTTTCGTAGGGGTACATTAGAAGCATCAATACATATAGTCCTCCATCGATTTCTATCTTAATCAATTCATTCATGCGTGAGAAACAAATGTGACCTGTCCAGTCCGTGTTATATTATGTTTATGATTTTCTTTGACTTCCTGTGCTTCTCTCAGATTCGATTGTCCCCTGTAGTATAGTTTTTGACAAGGAATCATTAGTATCGTTTTTGACAAAGAATCATGTCAGCATACATGTCTGAACCATGAAAGTTGTCGTGGCTTCCTATTGAAAATATTGGGTCTTGAGGACCTGTTCACACACACACACACACATACACATACACACATACACACACATACACACACATACACACACACATACACACACATACACACACATACACACACATACATATATACATATTATTTCTTACATAAACATTTATCTTATTCTCTCGTGTTCTCTATATGAGATGCGCAAAATTCGTCTCCAACATTTGTATTTGTAGACCCTGTAGTCGTCTGTCCATATCCCGCAGTCAGTATCCAAATATCACACATATACAACACTAGTGAGTTATACTGCTTGATTCTAACTCTAAAACTCTAATCACTCTAACACTGGATTTTTATTTTTGCATTTCCAGAAAAATTTAGTCTTAATATAGAAGTTAAAGCCATCTCCAGCTTTATTTGTAATTATGTTGTACATTTTCCATCGCTGCATATGTTAGATCCTACATTTTCCATCTCTGCATATGTTAGATCCTACATTTTCCATCGCTGCATATGTTAGATCCTACATTTTCCATCGCTGCATATGTTAGATCCTACATTTTCTATCGCTGCATATGTTAGATCCTACATTTTCCATCGCTGCATATTCTAGATCCTACATTTTCCATCGCTGCATATGTTAGATCCTACATTTTCCATCGCTGCATATGTTAGATCCTACATTTTCTATCGCTGCATACTCTAGATCCTACATTTTCTATCGCTGCACATGTTAGATCCTACATTTTCCATCGCTGCATATATTAGATCCTACATTTTCCATCGCTGCATATTCTAGATCCTATATTTTTCATCGCTGCATATACTCCATCGTACATTTTCCATCGTTGCATAATTAGATCCTATATTTTCCATCGCTGCATATATTAGATCCTACATTTTCCGTCGCTGCATATATTAGATCCTACATTTTCCATCGCTGCATATTCTAGATCCTAGGTATTTGAAAGTACTTACCTCCTCAATCTTCTGCCCATTCAACATGATGTTTGCCTGTACATCGTGTTTATGATTATCCATTGCAATATTTCATTGGGCAATCTGTTTAGAAAGCACATATTCTGGTTTTAGGCGCCATAGTGTCACACAGGAAACAATGTCTAAAACGGGACCACGTACAAAACATTTGAGAACCACCGTGTTAGAAATACAAATGTAGGAACAAACTTTAGAAGGTTTCATCTATTGAGTTTACAAGACTGTATTATTGACGAAATACGCGCATGACGTCATAACTACACTAATCATTCATCAAATGTATTTATTAACCGGATTTTAAAACGGGTATAATCACGTGACTCACAAATTTTCAATTGTAAGAGATATCGCGGTTTGTCGCTAATCACATTCGTGTACATTTCATAACGAGGGCCAGGAAAAGGGGGGGGGGGGGGGAGAGATTCTTATGACAAATGTGTGGGCTCATTGTGGATACAAAATCAATCGGTGGTTAATCTAGTAACGAGATTCGATCTCTGCGTTATTTTTTAGCTGACTGATTTCAAAGATTCTACTTTGAAAAAATTCTTTAGTAGGCCTACTTCTTTTTGCTTTATACGGTGGTTAGAAAAAAAAAATCAAAAATGCATGCCTTGATCAAACATGACTAAATGCAACCACGGCGACACATCTGACTTTGGAACGACAGATTAATCTGTCATTAAGAGATAGAATTAGAAACGATAACATCAGACAGATAACCAAAACAATACCAGTATTGGAACACATCAAAAGACAGCAGATCAAGTGGTTTTCACACGCTTCCAGACTACCGACATATAGCATGCCACAAATCGCCATGACACATAGACATAACGGTTATAAAGCCAGAGGCAGACCATGTAAAAGATGGATCACAGAAATCAAAGAAGCCACAGGAATAAGCTTATAAACAGCGCACAAGAAGGCCATCTCCAGAGAACTCTTCCACCCCTGACGCCGCAAGGCAAACAATGGCCACAGCGTATAGATAGATAGATAGATAGATAGATAGATAGATAGATAGATAGATAGATAGATAGATAGATAGATAGATAGATAGATAGATAGATAGATAGATAGATAGATAGATAGATAGATAGATAGATAGATAGATAGATAGATAGATAGATAGATAGATAGATAGATAGATAGATAGATAGATAGATAGATAGATAGATAGATAGATAGATAGATAGATAGATAGATAGATAGATAGATAGATAGATAGATAGATAGATAGATAGATAGATAGATAGATAGATAGATAGATAGATAGATAGATAGATAGATAGATAGATAGATAGATTGATAGATAGATAGATAGATAGATAGATAGATAGATAGATAGATAGATAGATTGATAGATAGATAGATAGATAGATAGATAGATAGATAGATAGATAGATAGATAGATAGATAGATAGATAGATAGATAGATAGATTAGATAGATAGATAGATAGATAGATAGATAGATAGATAGATAGATAGATAGATAGATAGATAGATAGATAGATAGATAGATAGATAGATAGATAGATAGATAGATAGATAGATAGATAGATAGATAGATAGATAGATAGATAGATAGATAGATAGATAGATAGATAGATAGATAGATAGATAGATAGATAGATAGATAGATAGATAGATATATAGATAGATAGATAGATAGATAGATAGATAGATAGATAGATAGATAGATAGATAGATAGATAGATAGATAGATAGATAGATAGATAGATAGATAGATAGATAGATAGATAGATAGATAGATAGATAGATAGATAGATAGATAGATAGATAGATAGATAGATAGATAGATAGATAGATAGATAGATAGATAGATAGATAGATAGATAGATAGATAGATAGATAGATAGATAGATAGATAGATAGATAGATAGATAGATAGATAGATAGATAGATAGATAGATAGATAGATAGATAGATAGATAGATAGATAGATAGATAGATAGATAGATAGATAGATAGATAGATAGATAGATAGATAGATAGATAGATAGATAGATAGATAGATAGATAGATAGATAGATAGATAGATAGATAGATAGATAGATAGATAGATAGATAGATAGATAGATAGATAGATAGATTAATCTCCCACCCATACGCTTAACGTCAAATGTGAATGCGATCAACCATCATATACTTGGGGACAGATAATAGATGACTTCTTTATGCCATGCAGCGTCAGGGGTAGAAGAGTTATCTGAGGACGGGCTTTTTAAAAAATGTCATTTCGTTACTGAATGTGGTAGATTAGAACACGGTTTAACAATTTAGAGAATATGAAACCACATTGTGATTGATCTAGAAAACCGGTAATGTAGTACTCTAAAACGCTCGTAGAAATAACGAAGTTTTTGCTAGAAAATAGTTCTTACCGCGCGTGTGTCGTCCGAAAAATGAATAAAGAACAGTGACACTATTTTTCACACTGCAGGTCGTACATGCAGGTCGTAAATGCATGTCGTATGCGGCGACTACGAAGGTTTTTGAGGTTTGGATATGCTGTCATGTTTTATAGAGGCTCAAAGTGATCCAGAAGTCGTGCTGAAGTCGGATGTGTCAGGCCAAAATACTAAGATATGGTAGCCAAGCTGTTAATCATGACAAAACTCAATCTATTCTCTGGGCTGCGGGCTGCTAATATGTTTTTGATATCGGATTTTTTCCGCCGAAGACGGATGTGTCGGGCCATTGGCGCAAATAAAACGGCGACACAACGCATTTCCATTCTCTGGACTATATCCTGCTGGAAATCTAATAGGGCCATTGTCCTACTGCAATAGAGATCCGGCAGGAGTTTGAGAATGAACGCTGAAGAAGAAGAAGATATCGGATTTTGATAACACAAGAAAAACGTTTCCGTTTCAGATTCTATTTTTTTTTTAATAGAAATGTTCCTGTTCCATTTGAAAAAAAAGAATAGTTCCTGTGTCATAGACTATACGTAAAACGTTAGTTCTTGATATATTCCTTTTCTTCTTCTTTCATTCTCAAGCTCCTGTAGATTAGCAGGACGTCATCCAGGAAATGGAATGCGTTGTCCTATGGTTGGCAGAGTAGTTACGATAACTGCGCCTTTCGGTCTGGCAAATCCGACGTCAACATGGCTTCTGTGTCACTTTAGCTGACTCTCTATTGGATGGAGCAGTCAACTCCATTACCCCCCCCCCCCAATCTCCGTAGTCTTCTCCTAAGACATGTTTGGCAAGTAACATTGATGCAATTCTTTTCTCCACTTTCGACCTATACAACACACGGTTGCGAGTTTTTGTTAGATATTAGTTTTTATTTGAGATATTTTACTTCAAGTTCATTTAATTTTACCTGTTAGTTCGCGTATTATATATTCTATAACAGTGTTTCATTATTGCACGCATGTTAGTTCTTGTCAAAGAGATTCTACTTGAATGTTTAGTTCCAGGCCACATGCTAGTTCTTGTCAAAGGTTCTACTTGAATGTTCAGTTCGTTCCAGACTACATGCTAGTTCTTGTCTTCTTCTTCTTCAGCGTTAATTCTTAAACTCCCGCTAGATTTCTCTTATTACAGAACAATGGCACTACAAGATTTCCAGTTGGATATAGTCCGTAGAATGGTAATGCATTGTGTTGCCGTTTTATTTGCGTCAATGGCCCAACACATCCGTCTTCGGCGGTTAGTTATTGTCTGCGAAGCAACTAAGACACATTACAACTGAAACACAACTCAAGGTCACAGGTCACTGAAATGCAGAAACCAATCAATCAAGTGCGATGCTGACTGCAATAGGCGAGCATGTTTCTCCCTGTCTCTTGTGTTGTTAATAAGATACAGCGGTGGGCAGAAAAAGTGCTTCAAGGATCACTTAAAAAGGTCTCTCAAGCACTGCAGCATCGATCCTAGCTCCTGAGAGACTAAAACAACACTTGATCGCTCAGCCTGGCACACCCAGATCACTTCTCGCATCACGGAATGTGAAAAAGAAAGAACACTGCGGGCAATCCACAAGCGCAAAAGCGGAAGGATAAATCCGAACCTTCAGCACTCCTGCATGCACTGCAACAGAACATTTCGTGCACGAATCGGACTCATCGGGCATCTACGAATTCACAAACTAAATTAGACAATTACCAATTCTAATCATTATTTATTCTTTTTTTCTCCATCGCATTTAATGTTTTTTCATGCCATGCTCATCTTCGTTTGCGAAGGAGGAACCACATCATCAATAAGATCAATTGGTGACATTCTCTACTGCCACAGTAACACCCCATTCAGAAATGTCTCTCATTGTCTTCCTCTATCTCTTCTACGGTGGTTACTAAATGTTCAAGATTTGATCTTCTCACCAGAAGCCCTAAAAATCTTGACTGCCTACTTCTAATTTTTGCTATAATGTATCCATTTACTCCTCAATCTCTGACTATTTCTGAAGAATGCAGTGTTATGCAACCTTTTAGTGCGGCGGACTGAATTGAGCTTTTTTCGTGTGTTATTTGGCTAAAAATCTACTATTCTCGCGAATAGGATCACAAAGTTTTTTTTATAAGCTCGAGGTGAGGGGTGGGGAGGGGGGCAGTGCTCATAGTATATTTAAATGAGCATATGACCGGCTAATACAAAGGACCTAGTCGGTCTGAGCCTGAACTGGCCCGCGTGCCGTATTTTGAACACCTCAAATCCTCACCCTTCCCCTGAATCTATGGGTATATGTGATGCGGGTTTAATTCCCTCTTTATTTGTTAATAATCTACAGTCTGAACGTTGAAATTAATTCTACATTTGTTCATATTTGAATGGGGATATACATTTGTTCATATTTGAATAGGGATATACATTTGTTCATATTTGAATGGGAATATACATTTGTTCATATTTGAATAGGGATATACATTTGTTCATATTTGAATGGGAATATACATTTGTTCATATTTGAATGGGGATATACATTTGTTTATATTTGAATTGGTTCCACATGGGCTGATTATTAATTACGTCAACAACATTTTGTCATCTTATTTTTTTATTTTTATCCCATCCCCTTTGTCAACAACTGTCATGACATTTTGAACTGTAACTATGTAAAAATAGTGTAACCTCCCCGGCCCCCTCCCTACCCACCCACTCTAACTTCTGCAATAATAATTTTGGGAAAACTACACATACAAAAACAACGTACTTTTTTCAGTATCTTATAAAAAATATTTCATATTAAAGGTGTATAAAATACAATATTGTTGACGTCAATTTTGTCAACCTCAGACAGCCGTTTCGTAAAAAAATTATCCAACCTTTATCCAGACCCCTCCAGCATCACCCATCCCATTTATGTTGCTATAAATTATGGACAATCCCTGTCGTATATTCATTTTGAACAGTACCTGCTAACACGGAAAAGTATGGAATAAAAAATCTTGACTTATCGAAACGTTGTTATTCATAAACACTATAAAATTAAATTGCAAGTATCAATACTCTATCAGAAGTCGGAAACAGCCTTGAGTTCATTATTCAATTTGAAATCGATTCTTCTATGCTGAACTCCGTAAGTGTACTTTCATGTCACCAAATGAATTATCGATAGTAAAAACACCCAATCGCATTAGGCAGACCCAGATCTGGTTTCCATAAAACAGCAAACATACCTTTTTGTCTTTTGGTCGCTGCCTTTTCATAATGTTGATTGCTTGGTTATTTATTCAGTGCTCCTGAACTCAGCTAGTATTTATTCATCGCTGATTTGCTTGTCTTTGGTCGGTTTTTACTTTCCACGGACGTCTAGATGCAAAAGTACATGATTACAACGACTGTTTTTGTGATCGTCACAAAAACAGTCGGTTGTCGACAAACATTGCAGGGAATTTCCTTACAGTAAATACCAAGTATTTTTTTTTCCAGACAAGTTTTACGTGTTGCAAAGTCTTGCAAAAGGCCACCCAACCATCTTTGGTTTCTTTGTGTGCTGATCTCACACAACGCCACTCATCATTGGTTTCTTTGTGTGCTGATCTCACACAACGCTACTCACCATTGGTTTCTTTGTGTGCTGATCTCACACAACGCCACTCATCATTGGTTTCTTTGTGTGCTGATCTCACACAACGCCACTCACCATTGATTTCTTTGTGTGCTGACCTCACACAACGCCACTCACCATTGGTTTCTTTGCGTATACTTTGTGAAGCTAAACAATGAAATGAACGAAACAAGCTGGATACGCCTAAGATAAGTGACATTGCGTGAAACAAGCACGCAGGACTATTATAAAGAAGAGCTTATTACTATTAGTTTCGTATATTTTATATATATATCAGTGAATTTGTTCAAGGTGTCCGGCAATGCTATTAAAAATCGACTGTTTTTGTGACGTCACAGCAATCCCTTGGGTATATTTGAATAATGAATGAAATGAGCATCATAATTAATTAGATTGGTATCACAATGAATGAGATGGGCATCACAATGAATGAGATGGACATCGCAATGAATGAGGCTGAGAACATATCAATGAGTATAGACCAAAATCCATGTTCATGAACTATGGACACACGGGAATGTAAAATAACCTTGAATATATTGAATACCTGGGGTATTCACCGGTTTAAGTAATGTCGTTGTAAATATTGAGAACACTCTAATTTACCAACGTGTGTTCATATTCGCTTTACAATAATGAAAATAGATTGAATGAATATTTCATTGCGTTTGTGACTGGAGATATTAACAGAAAATCAATAAAATCGTAAATCGTCAAAAAATACCATTGTCTTTGAAGGTAATGAAGAAATGGTAGAAAAATGGAAGGGGAGGAAAAAATATGAAAGAGTGAAATGCAGATCCCAGATCAAGAGAAAATTAGGAGATAATCATGCATGAAAGACAGGTGGATATTACTGATCAAACTTTGAGGAAGTCATTGCATTGATTAATTGATAAGCCGTGTTCTCATCATTGGCGGTGTCGTCTCACGGGAAACGACAGCTGGATCAATGTTGTTGCAGGAATGCCGGGTAACGTTATCCATAATTAAACTTCCAAGTCTAACTTCAGGTTGTTTGTCGATATTTCTAAGCCGACCTAGCTAACATGCCGCAATTTCTAAAACGTTCTAGAATAGTAACCCATAACTAATATAGTTCTAGAATAGTAACCCATAACAAACTAATATGGTTCTGGAATAATAACCCGTAACAAACTAATATAGTTCTAGAATAATAACCCATAACAAACGTATATGGTTCTAGAATAGTAACCCATAACAGACGAATATCGTTCTAGAATAGTAACCCGTAACAAAATAATATCGTTCTAGAATAATAACCCGTAACAAAATAATAACGTTCTAGAATAATAACCCGTAACAAAATAATAACGTTCTAGAATAATAACTCGTAACAAAATAATAACGTTCTAGAATAATAACCCGTAACAAAATAATAACGTTATAGAATAATAACCCGTAACAAAATAATAACGTTCTAGAATAATAACCCGTAACAAAATAATATCGTTCTAGAATAATAACCCGTAACAATATAATATCGTTCTAGAATAATAACCCGTAACAAAATAATAACGTTCTAGAATAATAACCCGTAACAAAATAATAACGTTCTAGAATAATAACCCGTAACAAAATAATAACGTTCTAGAATAATAACCCGTAACAAAATAATAACGTTCTAGAATAATAACCCGTAACAAAATAGTAACGTTCTAGAATAATAACCCGTAACAAAATAATAACGTTATAGAATAATAACCCGTAACAAAATAATAACGTTCTAGAATAATAACCCGTAACAAAATAATATCGTTCTAGAATAATAACCCGTAACAATATAATATCGTTCTAGAATAATAACCCGTAACAAAATAATAACGTTCTAGAATAATAACCCGTAACAAAATAATAACGTTCTAGAATAATAACCCGTAACAAAATAATAACGTTCTAGAATAATAACCCGTAACAAAATAATAACGTTCTAGAATAATAACCCGTAACAAAATAGTAACGTTCTAGAATAATAACCCGTAACAAAATAATAACGTTCTAGAATAATAACCCGTAACAAAATAATAACGTTCTAGAATAATAACCCGTAACAAAATAATAACGTTCTAGAATAATAACCCGTAACAATATAATAACGTTCTAGAATAATAACCCGTAACAATATAATAACGTTCTAGAATAATAACCCGTAACAATATAATAACGTTCTAGAATAATAACCCGTAACAAAATAATATCGTTCTAGAATAATAACCCGTAACAATATAATAACGTTCTAGAATAATAACCCGTAACAAAATAATAACGTTATAGAATAATAACCCGTAACAAAATAATAACGTTATAGAATAATAACCCGTAACAAAATAATAACGTTCTAGAATAATAACCCGTAACAAAATAATAACGTTCTAGAATAATAACCCGTAACAAAATAATAACGTTCTAGAATAATAACCCGTAACAAAATAATAACGTTATAGAATAATAACCCGTAACAAAATAATAACGTTATAGAATAATAACCCGTAACAAAATAATAACGTTATAGAATAATAACCCGTAACAAAATAATAACGTTCTAGAATAATAACCCGTAACAAAATAATAACGTTATAGAATAATAACCCGTAACAAAATAATAACGTTATAGAATAATAACCCGTAACAAAATAATAACGTTCTAGAATAATAACCCGTAACAAAATAATAACGTTCTAGAATAATAACCCGTAACAAAATAATAACGTTCTAGAATAATAACCCGTAACAAAATAATAACGTTCTAGAATAATAACCCGTAACAAAATAATAACGTTCTAGAATAATAACCCGTAACAAAATAATAACGTTCTAGAATAATAACCCGTAACAAAATAATAACGTTCTAGAATAATAACCCGTAACAAAATAATATCGTTCTAGAATAATAACCCGTAACAATATAATATCGTTCTAGAATAATAACCCGTAACAAAATAATAACGTTCTAGAATAATAACCCGTAACAAAATAATAACGTTCTAGAATAATAACCCGTAACAAAATAATAACGTTCTAGAATAATAACCCGTAACAAAATAATAACGTTCTAGAATAATAACCCGTAACAAAATAATAACGTTCTAGAATAATAACCCGTAACAAAATAATAACGTTCTAGAATAATAACCCGTAACAAAATAATAACGTTCTATAATAATAACCCGTAACAAAATAATAACGTTATAGAATAATAACCCGTAACAAAATAATAACGTTCTAGAATAATAACCCGTAACAAAATAATAACGTTATAGAATAATAACCCGTAACAAAATAATAACGTTATAGAATAATAACCCGTAACAAAATAATAACGTTCTAGAATAATAACCCGTAACAAAATAATAACGTTCTAGAATAATAACCCGTAACAATATAATAACGTTCTAGAATAATAACCCGTAACAAAATAATAACGTTCTAGAATAATAACCCGTAACAAAATAATAACGTTCTAGAATAATAACCCGTAACAAAATAATAACGTTCTAGAATAATAACCCGTAACAAAATAATAACGTTCTAGAATAATAACCCGTAACAATATAATAACGTTCTAGAATAATAACCCGTAACAAAATAATAACGTTCTAGAATAATAACCCGTAACAAAATAATAACGTTCTAGAATAATAACCCGTAACAAAATAATAACGTTCTAGAATAATAACCCGTAACAAAATAATAACGTTCTAGAATAATAACCCGTAACAATATAATAACGTTCTAGAATAATAACCCGTAACAAAATAATAACGTTCTAGAATAATAACCCGTAACAATATAATAACGTTCTAGAATAATAACCCGTAACAATATAATAACGTTCTAGAATAATAACCCGTAACAATATAATAACGTTCTAGAATAATAACCCGTAACAAAATATTATGCAGTTCATCTACATAATACATTACTTATCCAGGGCCGTAGATAGAAACGAATTTGATTAGGAAGGGATGGAGGTGGGATTCCTTGAAAAACGCTAATCTCTTCGTTTTCAAGTAATTTTGTGCAGTGGTGAGAGACGGATAAGTGGGAAGGGGGGGGGGTGATATTTTACCATCTGACTCACTATTTTCTTATTATATTCTATTTTCCCATTATTAAATATTATATTATATTTTCCTATTACTAAATATTATATTCTAATTTCCTATTACCAAATATTATATTTTATTTATTTTTTAGAGAGGTGGTTTAATTGCTTCTTACACCCCCCCCCCTTTTATATACCGCCTCCTACATAATTCATATATGAAAAAAGTATATATTATAGATGTAATAACTATTAATGGATATATTTTATAATTTTATACAATTAGTTCCGCTGAAGTCGGATTTGTCGGTTCATTGGCACAAGTAAAACGGCAACACAACGCATTACTGTTCTCAGAGTTACATCCTGTTGGAAATCTTGTATGATAATTTTTTTTTTTGTTACAAGAGAGATCCAGTGGGAGTTTGAGAATGTGTCCTGCTATAAGAGAGATCAATCGGGAGTTTGAGAATGTGTCCTGCTGCAAGAGAAATCCAGCGGGATTTTGACAATGTGTCCTACTATAAGAGAGATCAAGCGGGAGTTTGAGAATGTGTCCTGCTCCAAGAGAGATCCAGCAGGAGTTTGAGAATGTGTCCTGCTGCAAGAGAGATACAGTGGGAGTTTGAGAATGTGTCCTGCTACAAGAGAGATCCAGTGGGAGTTTGAGATTGTGTCCTGCTCCAAGAGAAATCCAGCGGGATTTTGACAATGTGTCCTGCTACAAGAGAAATCCAGCGGGGAGTTTGAGAATGTGTCCTGCTACAAGAGAGATCCAGTGGTAGTTTGAGAATGTGTCCTGCTACAAGAGAGATCCAGTGGGAGTTTGAGAATGTGTCCTGCTACAAGAGAGATCCAGCGGGGAGTTTGAGAATGAACGTTAACAGACAACATGGAACTCATAATTGATGAAAGGTGAAGATTGAGTAAAAATAAAAGTGTAACACTTATAGTGAGATCCGCTTCTTTCAACCGCGGATGTTAATCCAATCGGTTATTCTTCTTCTTCTTCTGCGTTCGTTCTCAAACTCCTGCAGATCAGCAGGATGTAGTCCAGAGAACATAATACGTTGTGTCATGGTTTACAGCATTGTTGTGATATTTGCGCCTTTCGGCCTGACACATCCGACTTCAGCATGGCTTTGGGTCACTGACCCTATATGGTATTGGACAGCCAACTCCATCCCATAACCTCCTTAGTCGCCTCGTACGACATGCATGGAAGGTAAATAGTGTTGTTATTCTTTGCTCCCCTTTCGGGCCCTGACAACACAAGGGCGCAATACGGTTATATCAGAGATTTAAAATAATCAAAAACAATAGAGTTTCAGGTCATCCACTCGCCACTACCTCTGAGATATTACACTAGTGTCTTTCTGACACCTAATTTTATTGAAACTTGGTGTCACAAGCTCAAATAGCGTGAGTGGGAAAGAGGGCGTGAACATCAAACAAGCCTCATGAACCATCAGCGTGTTTACCTTTCCATATCCGCTGCGGAGATTTTCCGGTCTTCTGATGTCGGTTCAATATCAATTTCCATTATTTGTGAGGAAAGTTCGACAAGTATCAAAAGAATCGATAGGAAAACAATTGCCTTTAGAAAGAATTTCACATACGAATATTATCTATCACCATATCTACATACCTACTTACCTACTTACCTACTTACCTACTTATCTACTTACCTACTCACCTACTTACCCACTTACATACTTACCTACTTACCTACTTACCAACTTACCTACTTACCTACTTATCTAATTACCTACTTACCTACTTATCTACTTACCTACTTATCTACTTACCTACTTACCTACTTACCAACTTACCTACTTACCTACTTACCTACTTACCAACTTACCTACTTACCTACTTACCTACTTACCAACTTACCTACTTACCTACTTATTTACTTACCTACTTACCTACTTACCTACTTACCTACTTACCAACTTACCTACTTACCTACTTACCTACTTACCTACTTACCTACTTACCTACTTACCAACTTACCTATTTACCTACTTACCTACTTACCTACTTACCTATATATATATGTTCCTTCAGCGCCGAATTCGGTGCATAGGGAAGACCCATTATGAATGATGTTCTACGATTATGTGTAGATCTTGCATTTCTTTAGACCCATAATCATATCCTCTATGGTGGTTGTTCTGGGAAGATTCTATCTTGGTCTTCCACATTTTCTCTTTCCCATCTGGTATTCATGTTAATGTTGTCTTCCTTTATTCTAAGTATTAGGCATTATTTATGTTGATTATCCTTTTCGCACACCGGACACGTCCATAGGTGCTTATATCTACGCTTCAGTAAATCTCTCAGGGTATAACGGCTGATGGTTCCGGTTCTATGTTAGTTCTCTGCTCTTTTTGAAATATTTGTCAGGTGTTCTCTACAGGCCACGTCCATCCTCATTCCCAATTCGCACATTCTTGATACACTCTTATAAGTACATGTCGGATATAAGTGAACTGTTTTCTACTTGTTGGTAAAAAAATATTCTATTGTTTAGCGTCTTTATAACAGGAATACTGAACTATTGATATTTCTTTGCATTTTCTCTGCAAAATAGCTGGGATAATAACAAAATAGCTGGGATAATAACAAAATATTCCGCCGAAGACAGGTGTGTTGGGCCATTGGCGCTAATAAAACGGCAACACAACGTTTTTCCATTCTCTGGACGACATCCAACTGGAAATCTTGTAGGACCATTGTCCTGTTACAAGAGAAATCCAGTGGGAATTTGAGAATGAACACTGAAGATAACAAAATATCTGGGATAATAACGAAATTTCTGGGATAATAACAAAATAGCTGGGATAATAACAAAATAGCTGGGATAATAACACAATAGCTGGGATAATAACTAAATAGCTGGGATAATAACAAAATAGCTGGGAAAATAACAAAATAGCTGAGATAATAACAAAATAGCTGGGAAAATAAAATTCCAGATATATTCTAACTCATCTTTGCTGCCTGGCAAATAATTTTTATTTAATGCTTAATCGATAACTCAGTTCGAAGCAGGCACGCTCCAACTGTTGAAATAATTATAGAATTCATTAACGAAGTCAGTCTGTACGCGGTTCTCGCGTCGGAAACCGTGTCATTTATACTGTTATGATTCCTTGATTTGTGGGTGCAGTGTGTGACGTAAGACATATAAAGATGCCGTTAAAATGCAGACGAGATCAGTTTCCTTAATAAGATTCCTGGAAGCAATGTAATTGCTAGAATATTCAAGGATTATTGTCTGTGCAGTGTAGATGCAGGCTTACTATTTTAGTTACTAATTAACGTATTTACATCCCACCTGCTGCTTCCTAAGGTGAGGTACGAGACTTTTAACCGTGTAGGTTAGATAATTTTTGTCATATCAGATCTGTGGCCTTAAAAATAACGAATGTCGTGGTTCCGGTAATCCTGTCAAAACGACCTCCGTCGTGAACTAGTCTCTAATAGAATGTATTATTCATGTCAATTCATGTCAATTTTGTTTGTTTGTTTATTACTGAATTTGCCTTTCTTAAGAAAGTCACGCCCTTTTCAACCGTGAAATATTTTCTATGGTTATATTTGGGCGTATCTTGTGGTCGAATGACCTGGGTGGTGTCCTGTTAGGGACTGAGGGAATGACCTGGGTTCTGGTCTGTCCTGAATACACATTAAATAGTGATAAATAGTGAAGGGGGGGGGAATATTCCTGTCAATTGTTAATGTAAAAAATGGAAAGAGAGGCGTGTGTTGGTAGACTCGTTATCCTATATTCCACATAAATGTATTTTAATACATTAGTAACAGAAACACACAGAGTCACCAGTAGAACTCATTCGCAGTAGGTAGCAGTAGCGGAGTGGTTAGTAATTTACTATCTAATCGTGTCAACCAGTTTCTAATTTATGATACTTATAAATATAACCGGGAAAATAAATCATACAATTTAATTGTTATCTCCCTTTCATGTCCAGATTTTTGTCGCTTGATCACTTCAAGGCAATGAATGAAAATGTCATTTTTTACAACGTCTTCGTGTGTTATAAATTGTTTTTGTAACATTAATGAATGTAGGCCTTTATAAACTTCTAAGAGATTATTACAATATTTAGAAGTTCGTAGAATGATTTCCAGATGATCTGATTTCTAGAAATTTCAACAGAATCTTGGTTCCGAAAGGGAGATAAACGTTATATTGTTTATATTGCGTCAAATCGAAAATATGTACTCACTGCGCAAAACTGAAATCCAATATGTGAAGCTTCAAACAAGGTAATAACGTTTTACTAATTGTACGAAACACACATAGGCACACACACAAATCGACGTTTCGACCGAAAGGCCTTTATCAAGGATCACAAACACATATAAATCTAAAACAACAAGTAGGGACGACACAACTTGCATTCACATGTAGTAAGTTGGTCGAAATGATAGAAATGAGGTCAAAGGTGACACAAACAGGAAATGAACAGAAATAGGAAGTAAACAAAACCTGAAGTGAATACATATTAAAACAAGACCGAGAGATGACGGAACAACCAGATATTATACATATGTCAAGCGCTCATTCATACCCAAGGGTTTCAGAGTGCCAAATTCATATATATATATATAGCGGTTCTCAAGCGCCAGCCGGGTACGGTCGTCGAGAAGCATGCTTTGATGGCATTCACCTGAATATCCTGAGCGCCCCGATGGCCTGTGATGTTGAAATAAACATCCACAGGTTAGCCCGAATGGTGTTTGATACTGTGTATGTGCTCGCAGATACGGTCAGCAAGCCTCCTACCAGTCTCACCTATGTATGTCATGGTGCAGCGCTTGCAGATGATGGCATAGGTGACATTCTGGGACACACAAGAGAAACTCTCCACAATGGAGAAGGTGGCCTTGGGGAATGTGACGGACCAGGTCTGGGTAACATACGGACAGGTGTAGCATCTAGGGCGATTGCAGCTGATAGTACCAGAATGAAGGGGAACGTCAGGCCTGAGATGACTCCGAACAAGTAAATCCCTTAGGTTTTTGTCACGTCTGTACACAAACAGAGGGGGAGCACATAACACTTCCCGTGTTTCCGGATCAGACTGGAGAAGGGGAAGGTGTAGGATAAGAACATGACGAACAGCTGCGCTGTGCGGGTGGAACGTCAGGACAAGTTTGACCCTGTCAGAGTGAGAAGACCTCCGAGTGTTAGAGAAGGTGTCCTGGCGGGACAGGCTACACACCCGAGACAGGGCAGACTGAAAGACCAGATATTGCGTCCGCTATGAGTATAAGTTGAACATTTTGATCTAAATTGGACAGAACTTTTAGACCACAAATTGATCATAGTACCCTCAAGTCTAAGGAGATGTGAGCTAGATCTTCTTGGTAAGTAAAGCTGTGGACATGATGCTAACCCCACACACACCCTAGACATTTTGTGTGGACATGATGCTAAACACACACACCCTAGACATTGTGTGTGGACATGATGCTAACCCCACACACACCCTAGACATTTTGTGTGGACATGATGCTAAACACACACACCCTAGACATTGTGTGTGGACATGATGCTAACCCCACACACACCCTAGACATTTTGTGTGGACATGATGCTAACCACACACACACCCTAGAAATTTTGTGTGGACATGATGCTAACCCCACACACACCATAGACATTTTGTGTGGACATGATGCTAACCCCACACACACCCTAGACATTTTGTGTGGACATGATGCTAACCCCACACACACCCTAGACATTTTGTGTGGACATGATGCTAACCACACACACCCTAGACATTCTGTGTGGACATGATGCTAACCACACACACCCTAGACATTTTGTGTGGACATGATGCTAACCCCACACACACCCTAGACATTTTGTGTGGACATGATTCTAACCCCACACACACCCTAGACATTTTGTGAATATCAACGTTAAAACCTGTTCTCGTACATTAATATTCAGTAAGCCTGTCCCTTCCCCCTACTATTTAATGTCCTTTTCGGGACAGACCAGAACCCAGGTCATTCCCTCAGTCCCTAATAGGACAACACCTACGTCATTCGACCACCAGATACGCTTCGATATAACCAAAGAAAATTATTTCACGGTTGAAAAGTGCGTGACTTTCTCAAGAAAGGCAAATCCAGTAATAAACAAACAAACATATTCAGTAAGCGGCAATTTTGTGAAACTGGATAAATTTGACTGTAGGTGACTAGTAAGACAAAATATTACACACGTTCAGGGAAATCTGTTAAAAGGAGAATAGGAATGGCTAAAAGTACCTTCAATGACATTAGGAAAATATTAACATCTAAACAAATTACAAACAAGTTAAAAATGAGAATTATAAAATGCTACATTTATTCTATATTAATGTATGGCCGAAGAACTACTAAGAGAAATAAAGATCAGGCACATAAAACATTTTGGACACATTAAAAGGCATGATACCTTATTGAAGATATTACTTGAAGGTAAAATCAAAGGGAAGCGAGCAAGAGGTAGGCAGAGATACAAGTGGGAGAGTAACATCACACGATGGACATGTTATAGTCTAGCAGAGTGCCCTACAAAGATAAGAGACAGGGGATGTTGGAGATCCGTTGCAGCCAACCTTCGTTGCGGAGACGGCACTTAATGATGATAAGAGAAATCTGTGCCTGGCACATTGGTGAACAAGAGAACGATGTTCGGTTAGTACAGAGAAATATCCTGTCACTAACATCAGGCAGAGTTGACTTGAAATCAGATAATTGAAATGTTGAATGTAACGAAGCTCAATTGAGTAGATAGAACGAAATGTGAAACAGGGTAAGGTTATGATAGAAATTTAACTTTTGCAGAGTAGCTTCAGATATGTTTCAAAACTGCGAGTTTCCAACACTTGGAAACGAGAAAGCAGATCGTCTGGCTAAGGAAGGAGCTACTGAAAATTAACCAGTGTGGCAATAACGTACCATAAAAAGAAAAAAAAACCAGATGATCAAAGCAATTAGAAAGCCAATTCTAATACAAGATGGTTACCAAATTATGAAAAGACCAGATCAAGTTGTCATCCTAAACAGAACACAATCGACTCCACAGCCACATGTATACAAAGTTTAATATTGGCAATACAGCCATATGTACATGTGAATAGGCACCTCCAGCGGAGTACATTCTTCAGGAATGCTCGGAATATGAAATGCCGAGGCAAATAGGTCCAGAGAAACAACGATGGAAGAAAAACTTCACAGGCCTATGTACGATTTACAAAACACACTCAAGTTTATAGAAAAGACAAAACTTCAGATATGAGCACGTTCCATGGGAACGAAAGAACAAGAAGAGGTAGAACTGCGAGATATACAAAAATAATATGTTTTTTTTTTAAATTGTCTTTTATTTGCAATCTATCTATCTATTCGCTGAAGCCCTTTGTTGTCTTTCGGCGTCAGGGGTAGAAGAGTTTTCTGGAGAAGGCCATCTTGTGTGCTGAGTATATTGTGGAATTTGTTGCCTCTTTTATTTCAGTGGTCCATCGTTTTCGTGGTCGACCTTCGCTGTATATGTGTAGCACAGGTGGTATGCTGTCTGATGGTAGTCTGCTTATGTGTGCAAACCATTTGATCCGTTGTCTCTTGATGTATTCTAAGATTGGGGTGGTGCCGGTTTTTTGTCGGATGTTCTCATTCCTCACCCTCTCTCTCTTAGCGATATTCCTAGGATGACAATATATCCATAAGCATGACATTGCATTTGCAATCTGCACGAAATAATTTTGATTCCTCTTTGAGTGATTTCTATTGAGTTTTATTATTTTTTAAAGTAAAAGGTTGTTCTATTTTTTAAAAGAAATATTAATAAGAATATAATTTTAAATCTGAGGTGGGCAATCGGTTTGGATCACCGGACCACAATGAGAATGTTTAAAATATGACGGAGTCAACAAGCTGTCTGTTTTTAGTGTAATGACGTTCCAAATTACGTCGAAAATATTAATGTCATACTCCGAAACCTTTTTTTCTACGTTATAAGTTTTTATAAGTTTGAAGTCTTCAATGTGAATATCAAAGATTTACAGCTAAACAGATATTAACTTCAACAGTTCGACGTAATATTGTTCTTATTATTTAATCTACTGCTTTATTTTACAGATTGGCTCAGATAGCCTGTAATTCGATGTTTTCTTAGTTCAGGGCCTAATATACATATTGCATTGTACATCAGGCTTGTGGATAAGCAAAAATGACTTGGCGGGCCTGATTTCGCCAGCTGGTCGTATGTTCCCACTCCTATTCTAATGAAATGTACGATATCATTACATAAGCACATCCCATCCACTTAGAGAGAGATTTTGATTGGTGTATTATTTTCTAACCAATGACAGGTTTTTATTGTTGCCAGATAGAATGTGTTCAGATTGGAAGTTAAAAGCATCAGATAACGAAATAGTATAATCGTCTATCAATTAGAAGACAGGGTAATAGAAACGAAACTGACGACAGAATGCAACATACAGAAAAAGCCAAACTGGCATGATAATCATTAGTGGTAAAACATTTCATTAACCTACAAGTCAGAAATTGTAATATCGTTATATTTGTAACAGTAACTTCATAAACTAAACTATACGAGTATTTTAACTAAGTCGTCAGCCTGAATGGCTAATACAAATTCTAGAAGAACAAGAGATACGTCTGAGAAAGTTACAGATCACTTGGGAAATGCAGCTTTTCTGAATGGTGGAATGTTAAAACCAATCAGCTACCAAGATAGAGGCAGGAACTTCCTGCCTGGGATGAAAAAGGTACTACAAAATTCACCATCAAATTCCATTGGTGCCTCATATTTTCCATTTAAAAATAGTTCGAATATAAACACTGTATTAACAAGTAGTAATTCACTTGGGAGTACTGCCCGTCAAAATCTGGCTTCCAGATCTCCGTTGAGATCTAACATAAAGTTCACCAAGAGAGGTATGCCATTATCTGAAGAGTTCAATAATTTCTTAACGCTCTCCACTGTTAGAAATCATAAATATAGCAACAGAACGACTGAGAGCGGGAATTATTTGACAGAGGTAAGTGATGTATTCATTACTTTATTTTCCTTATTATGTTTTGTATTTAAGCGTCGAGTATTTCTTTTCTCCGCTGTGGTGTATGTAGTATAGATTATTAGATTGTTTGTGATCGTTTTCTTTGTTAATGCAAAAAAAATCACACATTTTCTGAGACTTGTTCTTGTTATTTTCCCACTATATCTCAGAGTTATTGTTCCGTGCTGTTTGTTACTTGGAGCTTGTCCTACTATATTACTGCCCCATTCAACTCTTTGCTGTTTGCTACTTGTCATTTGTCTTGCTATATGGCTGCCCCATTCAACTCTTTGCTGTTTGCTACTTGTCATTTGACTTGCTACATGGTTGCCCAATTCAACTCTTTGCTGTTTCATGCATTCATGACTGTGACCACATCCTTCCTAATATCATGGTAAATAATTTGGTTAAATAAAATGTACCTATTATGGGGAGGTACACCACTGTCAACCGCAAACGCGAGTCCAATAGGTTATATCAGATATCTACAACCATCCAAAACATAGTGGAGATCGAGGTTCTGGTAAGCCATCTGAGAGTAAATGTGATAGTCTGAGTGTGACATCTGATAATAAGTGTGATAGTTATTGTCATCTGTCAGTAAGTTTGATAGACTGTGACATATGTGTGCGTGTGATAGTCCGAGTGTGACATCTGCCAGTAAGTGTGATAGTATGAGTGTAACATCGTCCTGTAAGTCTAATAGTCCGAGTGTGACATATATATGTAAATGTAATATTCTGAATGTAGCATCTGCCGGTAAGTGTGCTAGTATGAGTGTAGCATACTGCAAGTGTGCTAGTATGAGTGTAGTAACTATTCTAATATGTGTCTAGTAACTAGCGAACATATTTCAACAATTGAATGATTAACATTGACTTGAGCGATTAAACCAATCATTTAACAGCATGGATGTTGGCGTCTATTACCTGGTCAATAGTGAGACCGTCGGCGGCACAAGTTCAAACATGCTTGACCATGCTTAGCATTCAGATTGGTGACCAGCTTGCAGTACGAGAACTGCTTACAAATCTATTGCGACGTATAACTCGCCTACTAACAATATAGCTACTGACAATCACCGTTCGATGTAATTTGCACAAATGCAGAACACTTTGGTTACTGTAACCGAAATCGAATGTGTTGTGTCATTGCCAAAAATAAGACTGAGACACAAATCTTATCAGTTCTCTGGGTTGCATTCCACTGGACATATTAAGACTATTGCCCTGCTAGAAGTCAATACTAGTGAGTCTGAGAAATAGCGCTGAATAAATCAGTCTTGTTGATGCATGGTGTGTTTCATAACAGAGCTCTTTCTGTGTTTCAAATGCTGTTTTCAACACAATTTATGTACTTTCTGTGTTTCAAATGATGTTTTTAACACAATTTATGTTCTTTCTGTATTTCAAATGATGTTTTTAAAACAATTTATGTTCTTTCTGTATTTCAAATGATGTTTTTAACACAATTTATGTTCTTTCTGTATTTCCATGATGTTTTTAACACAATTTATGTTCTTTCTGTATTTCAAATGATGTTTTTAAAACAATTTATGTTCTTTCTGTATTTCAAATGATGTTTTTAACACAATTTATGTTCTTTCTGTATTTCCATGATGTTTTTAACACAATTTATGTTCTTTCTGTATTTCAAATGATGTTTATAACACAATTTATGTTCTGTCTGTGTTTCAAATTATGTTCTCAACACAATTTATGTTATTTCAACGTCAGTCAGCAATTTTACCCGAGGAGGTTAAAATTGATTTCGTTCTGACTGGTAGCGGTAAGACTGTGACAAGTGAAACCAATAGGTTTTTCTACGAACCCTTACAACTTCTTAGAACACCAGGAAACGTAGCTGGGAAGGTAGGACAGGTGATGAGTGTTGAGATCCTTTCGTTTTTTTTTTCTTTTCCTTTGATATTGATTCAATCTCGTTTTGAATTTGTCATTTGACATGATATTTGGAACTGTTGATATACTTTAAAAAAAATTTTAATTGCCGATTGTTATCAAGAATAATATTTAAAAAAGTATTCATTTTTAGGAATGGCAGAAATTGTGAAATGTGGCCTTTGAATTGCCAAAATTATGGCAACAATTCGTTAGAGAGGAAAATGAAATTTATCAAAAAGTAATTTTCATGGTTGCCATAATATTGACAATTTAAAGGCCAAATTTCACACATTATGCCATTCTTAAAAGTCACTCGCAATTAAATTTATATTTGGTAAATTATTCTATTTTTGGTCAATTTGAAAACGTTTATTAAAAGTTCGGAGTTTGGTCATTTTTTTACCATATTTTATCTGACATTGTGTATAGCGAGAATCCGCCGAAGATGGATGTGTCGGGCCATTGGCGCAAATAAAACGGCGACACAACTCATTTCCATTTTCTGGACTACATCCTGCTAGAAATCTAGTAGGACAATGGTCTTGCTACAAGGGAGAGCCAGCAGGAGTTTGAGAATGAACGATGAAGAAGAAGTATAGCGAGAAGATATATGTTGTTTCATAATGATTTATTGGAAGTGAATCTTTAACACTTTTTTTTTAACACTGTTGAATAGTAACAAAATTATATTGAGGCAGCAGAGATGTGGTTTTATAGAAAAAGTTAAGAAAATCATGGAGAAATGAAAATTTAATGAAGATATCTTGAAAAAAAGATGATTCAAAAAGAGAACTGCTTACCCGCATCAGAAAGAGACAGCCTACATTGTGTAGACACATCATGAGAAGAGGAAAAATGGAATACTTTGTAACAATAGCCAAGGAGCAAGAGGTATAGAGGAAGACAAACGAGAAGATGCCTGGCATCCTAGCATTGTGATCTGGAAGAACATCAGTATCGGAAATTATTGACAGCCCACGAAATAGAAGGCTGCGGAAAGACATGATAACCAATACACTGCATGAGCCATAAGAAAAAGAATGATTTAAGTATGCTTTGTCCAATTGTTTTGATGTCCAGGATTACGAGCAATATTCCTTTTGTATCCTTGGTTTCAGATCTCAATGGAAACCTGCATGAGTACAAAGACGGTGAAGTTTATTGAGGAGACACAATTACAGATATAGACATATTTTACGTTTATTGAGGAGACACAATTACAGATATAGACATATTTTACGTTTATTGAGGAGACACAATTACATATATAGACATATTTTACGTTTATTGAGGAGACACAATTACAGATATAGACATATTTTACGTTTATTGAGGAGACACAATTACAGATATAGACATATTTTACGTTTATTGAGGAGACACAATTACAGATATAGACATATTTTACGTTTATTGAGGAGACACAATTACAGATATAGACATATTTTACGTTTATTGAGGAGACAGAATTACAGATATAGACATATTTTACGTTTATTGAGACACAATTACAGATGTTATAATAGTAACTACTAAGGGATGTAGGGCTTTCACTAGTGGAAACCTCTCTATGTAGGGATCTCACAAGAGGAAAGCCTCTCTATATAGGGATTTCACTAGTGAAAAGCCTCTCTATGTAGGGAATTTCACAAGAGGAAAGCCTCTCTATGTAGGGATTTCACAAGAGGAAAGCCTCTCTATGTAGTGATTTCACTAGTGAAAAGCCTCTCTATGTAGGGATTTCACAAGAAAGGACTGTGCCATATGCATAAGGTAGATTGTTTATAATTTTCTCCAAGATCTTGAGCCCTTTTAGTCCTTCTATCTGTCCAAAAGAAATATCCGTGTAGATGATAAATTATCTGTGTAGATGATAAATTATCTGTGTAGATGATAAATTAGCTGTGTGATAAATTCATCCTTGTCTTACACCTCTTCTTATTTCTATATAAAGTGAGTAGCTGTTTTCACATTTTATTAATACAGTATGTTCCCAATACATATTTCTCATCAGACTGATGTCTTTTCCATCTAAGACTTTTTTGTGGAGGCATCGAATTAATTGTTGATGTTGACTCTGTCGAAGGCTCTGCTGTAGTCTATGCTGCAAATGCACATATTATTTTGGACTTTTATATATTTTTCCACTAATAGTCCTGATACTAGTTAATATAAGGTAATAACGAGTTATAGCTTCTGTGGTTCCTTTGTTTTCCTGTAAAAATACAAGGAGAGAAACTACAACAAGTAAAACATTATCAATATCTTGGACACATAGTCACAAATGATGGCAGATGTGAAACAGAAGTTAAAAGGAGAATAGGAATGGCTAAAAGCACCTTCAATGACATGAGGAAAATAATAACATGTAAACAAATTACAAACAAGTTCTCGTACATGCGAATTATAAAATGCTACATCTATTCTATATTAATGTATGGATCAGAAACATGGACACTAAATAAACAATTATAAGACAGAATTGATGCCTTTGAGATGTAGGTATATAAGAGAATTGGAAGAACATCATGGAAAGAGAAGAAACAAATAAAGAGGTGCTAAAAATACTTAATAAAAAGAAAGAATTACTAAGAGAAATAAAGATCAGGCAAATAAAATATTTTAGACACATTAAAAGACATGCCACCTTATTGAAGACCTTACTTGAGGGTAAAGTCAGAGGGAAGCGAGCAAGAGTTAGACAGAGATACAAGACGGAGAGTAACATCACAAGATGGATATGTTTCAGTCTAGCAGAGCGCACTACCACAACAAGAGACAGGGGATGCTGGAGATCAGTTGCAGCCAACCTTCGCTGCGGAGACGGAACTTGATGATGATGATTGTTATCCTGAAACCAAACTGTTCTTCACTTACTTGCATGCCTAACTCGTTTTCATGTACTCTCTTTGGTTCTATGGTTTACCACAGGGACTCATTGTTCTGTATTCTGTACAATCAACTGCCCTGGCCTTCTCAAGTTGTGGTATAAATATTAATGTTATTAGATCTTTAAGTATGTGGCATACCATCTTGGCTATACAAGAAACGCTCACGTATCATGTCAAAGATCTATGATAGTTTCCGCATCAAATTCATCTAGCGTTTATTTAAATTATTTCAATGTTGTTGTTTTTTTTTGCTTTTATATTTCTGATTTAAATATCACTGGTCTATCATTGTTTTGTATTGTTAGGTATTTTGGTTTTGTTCGTTACCAAACAGGTATAACATCTTCTATACGCGTAAAGTTACATTTTGGTTGGTCCTATCAGGTTTCTTCTATCCGATCAAGGACTACTTTTTTCTTTTTTCTTTTTCTTTAGTGGTGCTGAGCGATACCTAAAAACATCACTTCTTTCTTTGAATACAATAAAGTCACCACCGAGGACAAAAGATTAGTGCATTCACCGGGAAACTTTTCGCCTTGAGGAAGCAACTGCGTAGATTATTCGAAACGCGAATCAGTTTGCTTCTCGACAGTTGAAGGGAAAATAGTCGCTCTAATTGATCGGATTCACGTAACGAATGAGTTAATTTGTTAGAATGAAATCATTCACTACATACAAAATATTTCAAAATTTCGATATTTTATTGCACAGCAAAATTATGCCACAGGACTTGCAGGAAGCGTCAATGATACAATCAGAACAGGAGGTGGCAGAGAACTGGTAGAAATGTGTACAGTCCGTGTTCCAAAAACTGGTGCCATCAAGCTGACCGGGGTAACATACGAGATGGGCAGCCCTCTCATTTATGACGACAGAAGAAAACGTAAGTTTTGCTATCAAAGTTGTAAACTACGTGAGAAATGTGTGAAATATGACGCAGCAATGCTGTAAACCATGACACAACGCATTCTGTTCTCCGGACTACATTTGCTAATCTGCAGGAGTTTGAGAACGAACGCAGAAGGAGAAGAAGATCATTATCGCCATCATCACCATCAACACCACGAACATCATCATCACCAAGACCATCAACATTATCATTATCAGCACAACTATCATCACCACCACCGTTATGATCACCACGAACAGCAACATCATCACCATCATCGTCACCAACACCATCATCGTCACCAACACCATCATCGTTACCATCATCGTCACCAACACCATCATCGTCGTATATATTTAGTAGAACTAATAATATCCGTACATGTTCTAGTCATGATAAATCATATACATGTCCGTACACACTCATGGCTGTACATTTCTAATGGAGATATAACAACATTGGCTACAGGTCCTGCTGCACACAAACAATTTGACTTCATAAAGTTCAAAATAGTTGCCGAGGCCTGTCCAACAGATCAACAGATCATGTGTGTACCAACAACTACCTCTTCGCAGTTTTTGTTATATGAATTTTTGACAAGTTTGCGTATTATTATGGTTCATTTTGTTATTTGTTTTCATTTCCAGTTGAATTTTTCGTTGCATGCATAAGAAGTGATTTTCTAGTAGACATCAATCTCTCATTTCTTGGATGTAGTGATTTTCTAGAAGGCATCAATCTATCATTTCTTTGATGTAGTAATTTTCTAGCTGACATCAACCCATAATTTTTTGGATGTAGTGATTTTCTAGGCAATATAAATATGATATAAAATAATAAAACAAACTAATGCAGGACCTGGGAGTGAAGCATGATGTTGCAGGAAAAAAGTGATATGTAGTAATCGAAAGAAGATAGTTAGTCAGTTGGTCGTTGGATCATCATCACTGCAAACTGGACACGTCCATAGTTGCTCCGATCTCTCCTTGAATGTATCCACGATTACACTTCTGCTTACAGTACCGGTCCTCTGCTGATTGACCATTATTCTTCTGCGCCCTCCAAAATGTTCACTTCTAGCAACATCGCATTTCAATCCTTGATCTTTAATCCCGGCCATTGAAAAGGAATCATCATCCACATTAGTCTCACTCTCGCGTGTTATATCTCTTAAGGAGTTCAAAACGCCAGCGAGATCCATTGCCCCTTCGCCCTGTACAACAATAGCGTATGACGCCAGTTGATCCGCTCTTTCATCACCTTCGAACACCCGCATGGCCTGGCACGAAAATAAATGTAACCACATTCAGCCTCGCCTTTCTCAAGACCTCAATGCACTGTTCACGAACGAGACCCACTTGTACCTTCCTAATCATACTCATAGAGTCACTAAAGATGGAGACCTGCGTTACCTTCGGAATGCAACGGGCGTTCCTTATATACATATATTTGAAGGTACGCCCGTGCACGGCAATACTATATATGTGCTCAGCTGTTGGAGTCAAGTTAGGGAACGCATAGCTCTTGTCGATGTGTCATTTGTACACCCAAGTATGATACACATTGCTGCATTCTGAATTCTATCCAGTCTTTCGATCTGAGTGTGGCTAAGAGTCAGAATTGCCAGTGCATATTCCATCACACACCACCAAACCTTGAATGAAAAGATGAGTTTTTAACTAACACAGAACCGGAACAGTCAGTTACCACATGCTGAAGGACATACTGATTATGAGATCGGAGCATCTGTGCACTTGTCCGGAATGCCATGATGATGCTCTAACGACAAACAGCAACGTCGTTTCATACCATTTAGGTGTGATGGGGAATAAAATCGTATTTCGTAGCATATCTTTTTCAGAACAACAATCAATCCAAAAATGTGTGGTTGTAGTGATTTTCTAGGCAATATAAACACATTCAGCAGTTTGCCATTGCTTTCTAAACAGCCCGAATGCACAATTGACTGTGGCGAGATTGGAAACCAGTATCTTGGGCGTCACAGAGCTACAATGTAGTCTTAGACCTGTATATTGACAGTCAGTAATAGAAGACACATTGGCTAATTGGAAAACAGCCTTCTAGAATGAGTCGTTAACTTTTCCCATCATTTTCATTAGCTAGTTAGTTAGTCGTCGGATCATCATCACTGCAAACTGGACACATCCATAGTTGCTCCGATCTCTCCTTGAGTGTATCCGCCATTACACTTCTGCTGACAGTACCGGTCCTATGCTGGTTGATCATCATTCTTCTGCGTCCACCAAAATGTTCACCTCTAGCAACACCGCATTTCAATTCCTGATCTTTAACCCTAGCCATTGAAAGGGAATCATAATCCACATTAGTCTCACTCTCGCGTGTTATATCTCTTAAGGAGTTTAAAACGTCAGCGCGATCCATTGCCCCATCGCCCTGTGCCACAATCGCGCACGATGCCTGTTGATCCGCCAGTTGATTTCATTAGCTGTTGATGCCAAGTATATCCATATTGACCAATAAAAATTACAAAAATAGTCAAATTAGTAGTTTTTAAAAGACTTGTTTTCAATTATCCGAGAGGTTTTATTTCTAGGTGATTGTCTCGGAATGGCCTGGAATTGTATAGGAATGGCCTGGAATTGTATAGGAATGGCCTGAAATTGTATAGGAATGGCCTGGAATGGCCTGAAATTGTATAGGAATGGCCTGAAATTGTATAGGAATGGCCTGGAATTGTCTCGGAATGGCCTGAAATTGTATAGGAATGGCCTGGAATTGTCTCGGAATGGCCTGAAATTGTATAGGAATGGCCTGGAATTGTATAGGAATGGCCTGGGCATGATTTTTCTACTCTTCCTAATGGCTGAGTATAGAAGTGTTTGGAGGGCTTGTTGTGGTAATCTCTCGAGTGTAGTACCTCTCCAACTTTGACGAGTTGTATTATTGTTATTCACTATCATTAATAAATTATTGTTATTCAATATCATTAATAAATTATTGTTATTCAATATCATTAATAAATTATTGTTGTTATTCAATATCATTAATAAATTATTGTTATTCAATATCATTAATAAATTACTATTGTTATTCAATATCATTAATAAATTATTATTGTTATTCAATATCATTAATATAGTTATTTGTTATTTGTTTTCATTTCCAATTAAATTTTTCGTTGCATGCATAAGAAGTGATTTTCTAGTAGACATCAATCTATCATCTCTTTGATGTAGTAATTTTCTAGCTGACATCAACCCATAATTATTTAGGATTGTATAGGAATAACATATTGTTATTCAACTACTCAATTATTGCTACTATTATTGAAGACTGTATACATTCTCTTTAGCCTATGTTATATTTTTGTATATTTATCTACCTATATGGTTTACAGTTTTACTGCGGTCATCCATTTATTATTCTTATCCGTACTGTTCCTCGTCTGTTTACATGTGACAAAATCCTCAGCAAAAATTTGGAAAGAGCAAGAACACTTACAAAAGGAATCAGTCAATTCGCACCTCCTGAATTCATCCTGGGAAGCAAACAAGGGAAGGCTAACCACAAGCAAGGGGATGATAAAACAGGTAAGAAATACAGGTATCATTGATGTAAGCATTTTTGGAGGTTTATGTTTGCATTTTTGGGGTTTATTTAGCATTTTTGTAAATGTTCACCTTGACGATAGGCCTGACCATATAACATGACCACAGATGTTGAATGCAGAAGAAGAAGAAGATAAATGGACGTAGTGTTATCCTTCCATGCACAGATCTCAGGCAGCAATTGACAATTCGGGGAAGGAAAGAAAAATGGAGATGTTGATTTCATTGTCATTGAACAAGTTGTAAACTCGTTGGTATCAGTTCCTTAGCATCACCATGTGTTGCCAGATCCCAAAGAGGAGTCAAGAATTGCGACAGTGCCAAGAATGCCGTAATATGTGACCAATGAGGATTTGGGGGGGGGGGGTTCCCCCATAGAGGGTCAAAGTGACCCAGAAAGCATGTGAAGTCAAATATGTCAGCATACTGCAAGGTGAAGGTAGAACAAATTGTAATCGATATCCCAATGCATTTTGTTCTCTGGAACCTATGTATCTATGCTTATTTTCACTTTTACCATTGTGTGTGTGAACAAACTAATTGTATGTGTGGGGGAATTGAGTAGTCTGTCTCTGGCCATTTGGGTCACATCAGTAGTAGTTACCGCCGAAAACGGATGTGTCGGGCCATTGGTGCAAATAAAACGGCAACACAACGCATTTCCATTCTCTGGACTACATCCTTCTGGAAATCTAATAGGACCATGGTCTTACTACAAGAGATATCCAGTGGGAGTTTGAGAATGAACGCTGAAGAAGAAGAAGTAGTAGTTGTGTTAGTATATTAGTATTAGTAGTATTCGCCCATTGCTTTCTTCTGCATTTATTCTCAAACTCCAGTACACTAGCAGGGTTTAGTCCAGAGAACGGAATCATTGTGCCATACTTTATACCAATGCTGTGACACCCTCGCCTTTTGACCTGACACATCTGATTTCAGCATCGCTTCTGGGTCACTTGTCCCTCTATCGGATGAGACAGCCATCTCTTCCCCAAAAACCTCCTCCTGATAACATGCATGGTAGATA
Source organism: Meghimatium bilineatum (assembly GCA_034231615.1). Taxonomy (NCBI): domain Eukaryota; kingdom Metazoa; phylum Mollusca; class Gastropoda; order Stylommatophora; family Philomycidae; genus Meghimatium; species Meghimatium bilineatum. The sequence continues at coordinate 7,210,020 of CM067301.1, forward strand.
AGTGCTGCTGTTCTTTGCTCCCTTTTCTGTGCACGGCAGCACACAATCTACCATTACGTCCAATTTATATATTGTATCCTGTGATGTGTATGACTAATACAGTCAAATTCCATTATAACTTTGTCCGAACCCACAATATTTTTATGTAATAACAGAAGTTAGCTATAAACAAATCTAATTAAAACAACTTTTCCTGAACCCACAACATATGTATGTAATAACAGAAATTAGCTATAAACAAATCTCATTATAACAACTTTTCCTGAACCCATAACATATGTATGTAATAACAGAAATTAGCTATAAACAAATCTCATTATAACAACTTTGCACGAACCCACAACAAATGTATGTAATAACAGAAATTTACTACATACAGTACACACATTGAAGAATAAATATTACTGAGGATTTTTATAAAAGTGTTGCTAAATAGGAAAGTGTGTTATAAAAGGATGCTTTATAGAGAGATTCCACTCCGTTGTACATGTAGGACCTATGTGTTGCAGAATACAGTATACCTGTTGTAAAACATACAAAAATAGTGTTTTGTACAATTTCAGTTGAGAAAAGTAGAGAAAGGATTCATGGATGAACTGAATAAGGAAGAACAACAGCACAAATATCAAAGTTTATTGTTGAAAACCTCTATTGGAGGGTTGTTGATGTACAAGGTAAGTCTTAGAGAAAACAGGTGAGAGAGAATGATGAAAGTAATACAGGTGAGAAAGAAATAATTACTATTAGTCAAATCTCATCATGAAGACTTGGTTCTGACCGAATAAATATAATTGGGGATTTTGAAGTGGTCAATTGGTATTTTTGGTAAAAGCATGAGCTGTAGAATTCTTTTATAACAAATTTCCTTATATAACAAGACTTTTCAGAATTCCCAATTATATTTATAATATATTGTTTTCACTGTATATAGCAAATTTCGGTTATTACAAACATATTATGTCGGTCCTGACACAGTTGTTTGGACACAGTAACGGGATTCCACTGTATTGCTATTACAAATGTATGAAGAAGAGAAATTACAAATGTTTTGGGAGAGAACAGGTGAGAAATGATACAGGTAAGGATTACTGATAGATACAGGTAAGGATTACTGATATACCAGGTACATTGTTGGAGAGAACAGGTGAGAAATGATACAGGTAACTATTATTGATGTATGCAGTATGTTTTGGAGAAAATTGATAAGAAATGATACAGGTAGATACTGATAGATACAGGTAAGGATTACTGATATACCAGGTACATTGTTGGAGAGAACAGGTGAGAAATGATACAGGTAACTACTACTGACGTATGCTGTATATTTTCTAATAACAGGTGAGAAATTACGCAGGTAACTGTTACTAAGCTTCTATTAACTACTACGACATTCACAAAGTAATGAAATTCATGTTATTTTTTCCTGATAATTTTATTCAAAATGTTAGAGATTTATACTCAATTTAGATGGATATGTTTTGCAAACATCCCTATTTTTCTTTGTTCCTATACTTAAATGCACAAAAAATCTTTCTTCGACAAATTAAAAAGTGGTTCTAAATTTGTTGAGAATGTTAACAAGTGTAAGTGGTCACAGTGCAAAAAATGTCGTAAGATATTTATTGATGGCGCAAACATTCATACTCAGTAACTGATCCCATTTGTACTAAATTATTTTCCCAGTGACTTTCTCCCTGTGTCCTGACTCCTTCTCCCAGTGACTTTCTCCCTGTGCTGACTTCTTCTCCCAGTGATGACTCCTCCTCCCAGTGACTTTCTCCCTGTGCTGACTCCTTCTCCCAGTGACATTCTCCCTGTGCTGACGTCTTCTCCCAGTGATGACTCCTCCTCCCAGTGACTTTCTCCCTGTGCTGACTCTTTCTCTCAGTGATGACTCCTCCCAGTGACTTTCTCCCTGTGCTGACTCCCAGTGATTTTCTCCCTGTGCTGACTCCCAGTGACTTTCTCCCTGTGCTGACTTCTTCTCCCAGTGATGACTCCTCCTCCCAGTGACTTTCTCCCTGTGCTGACTTCTTCTCCCAGTGATGACTCCTCCTCCCAGTGACTTTCTCCCTGTGCTGACTTCTTCTCCCAGTGATGACTCCTCCTCCCAGTGACTTTCTCCCTGTGCTGACTCCTCCTCCCAGTGACTTTCTCCCTGTGTTGACTTCTTCTCCCAGTGATGACTCCTCCTCCCAGTGACTTTCTCCCTGTGCTGACTTCTTCTCCCAGTGATGACTCCTCCTCCCACGGATTTTCTCCCTGTGCTGACTTCTTCTCCCAGTGATGACTCCTCCTCCCAGTGACTTTCTCCCAGTGATGACTCCTCCTCCCAATGATTTTCTCCCTGTGTTGACTTCTTCTCCCAGTGATGACTCCTCCTCCCAGTGCTGACTCCTCCTCCCAGTGACTTTCTCCCAGTGCTGACTCCTCCTCCCAGTGACTTTCTCCCAGTGATGACTCCTCCTCCCAGTGATGACTCCTCCTCCCAGTGCTGACTCCTCCTCCCAGTGACTTTCTCCCTGTGCTGACTTCTTCTCCCAGTGATGACTCCTCCCAGTGACTTCCTCCCAGTGCTGACTCCTCCTCCCAGTGACTGTCTCCCTGTGCTGAGCCCTCTTCTTGTCACACAAAAGTAAGAGAACTTTCACTGTACTGAGTGTTTATTGACACCAGAAAATACATACTGTATGGTTGGGATGACTGACATGTAAAAAAAGTAAAGTAACCCATAGCATTTATTAATGCCGTAGGGGTGCGAGATGTTAGCGATCTCACATTTCAGAGGCTCTGCACATGAGGGCGGTAGCCATCTCCTCTCCCTCGCAGTCTTTACTTCCCGGATTAATCCGGTACCCATTTAAGGTTGGGTCGACCCGGGAGCTGCTGCGATCTGAAAAACATTTCCGCCAAAACTGGGGAATGAAACCAAGACCACTCATATGCGAAGCCAGTGCACTAACCACTGCACTAACACGGCTCCCGTACCGGTGCTTGGTTAGTTCAGAGTGAAATCATTTCTAGCAATAAAGGAGATATACTGGTGGATTTTTAAACCAGTCAACTTGCCAATAAAAGATATAAGAATGAGTCAAGTCATGCCCAACAGCTAAGGAACTGCTGAGGAACAGTTATTTTGTAAGGAACAGCCAAGAGTGGAAGGAGCGGAGAACAGAGAAAATCCTGCATTGACAACATTACGGAATGGTCTGGGTATGATTTTCTTCTACACTTTTCCGATTGGCTCAGGACAGATCTGCTTGGAGAGTATTTTGTGCTGTTGTATCCAGTGTGGTTATAGGTCATATTATATTATAATAGCTACAGGGTTGAAGTCAGAAGACATACTGAACAATCAGATATTAAGCCAAAAGCTGAAGTCTCCTAGGTATGAAAGAAAGCTTTGAGAAACATCTCCACAGCACATAGGAAGTAAGAGCTAATCTCTCGCAATTCCTAGAGTTAGAAAGAAAGACAAAGAAAACCCTGATGGATCTACGAGTTCAGTGACTCCTGTGGTGAAAATTGCTCAAACTATGAAGCAAAAGCTGAGGCCATCAAGACAAGTCATACACCAAAATTTTGATCTCATGGAACAAAATTAGCCTTTGTGAAAATTGTGAAATAAAATTAAATATTTTTTTGATCAATTTAAATTAAAAATAAAGTGATAATATATTCAAAAACAAGGAAAGGGTACAATAACATCATAATTATATAATTTGTAAATATAATTTACATAGTAGAAAGACTCATTTTTACTAAATTATTAACACGTTTGTGGAGTTTGTCAACACAGATCAGCAGTATGGCACATAGTGATGATGATGATGACAGATGTCTGATTGATAAGAAGAATCTGTTGAAATCTGGTTATACTTCAAGTTCTTGTTTCTCTAGAAAAGTGGAATCAAATTACTGTTGGCCCTACTTATGACAGATGAAATAAAAACATTATTCACGATGATAAACAGTTTCCGGTGATGTGTAAGGAGTCTGCTTTATGAAAGTATAAAGGGCCAGATAAATGGAACATATTATATGGAACAAAACAACAGCTCACAAACACATGCATATATCACAATGGCATTGGGTCAAAGGGCATGAGCCCATGCACCGCTGGATCAGCAACCAACCAACCATGAAAGTATAAGTTTCTCAGCAGTTTTGCAGCTGTACTTATCTGCACACATTGTGCAGCTATAGAAATGTATAATTTCATGCTCCAACTATACGGAATGTATTTACTATTCACTAAGCTCCGGGACATAATTTTGTTTCAAGACTATCATAATATATAGCACTGTAGGTAACCTAATATATATGAGAACCACATGTCAATGTATGTACAAGCAGGACAGAATTTATCTTTGCTCACCCACATGTAAGCTGTAAGATAGAAATTGATGGAGGACTCTCTGTGTTGATGCATCCAATGTAGTACCTCTATGACCCTGACGGGTTATGGATTTTAAAACTGTACAAAACTTGAAATCCATTAACTTCATGTTTGTGATGCATGGCATCAAATAAGTGAAGGCCGGGGATCTCTCTGGCATAGTGGTTAAGCTGTTCGCCTTGTGTTCAAGAGGTAACGGGTGCGAATCCCGGCTCGTGTTGTCTTGTTTATAAGGTGGATTTTTTTCAGAGATCCCTGTGGATTATCACTTGAAGCTACGGAGTTACGTGCTATGAGTGGTACTTTCAGCAGGCAGCTTGCCGCTTCGTTGAGAGGGACAGAGCACATATGGGAAACAGAGTACAGTGAAGTCAATCTTCTATGGCTTTTAAACCCTTTTTAAGTGAAGGCCACGAGGAGATGAAGAAAGGCATGCACTCTCAAGGTGGATAAAAGAAGAGTTACAAGGACTCTGTAAAGATCTCACTGAAAGACTTTGACATAAACCAGGACACATGGGAAGATGGTGCACAAAACAGAGCTACAAGGTTGTCTGCAATAGAATTAGGTGCAATAATGTGTGGAAAAAAGAAGAAATGCATCAGATCAACAGAGGAGACTAGTTAGAAAGTTAAGGACAGTTAAAACAACATCAAAAGTGATGTTGGAATGCCTAAACTGTCCAAGAACCTTTGGGGTGACAATAAGGCTTATCAGCCAACTGCAAACTTATATCTAACTGAATTTCAGAAAGGGGATGTGACAAATGATCATCATCCATTGTGATGGACGACAACAAATAAAACAAGTGAAGGTGACCTAGTATTACTCATAATATTATCATAAAAAATGTATGATGTTATTCAAAAACGTGTATGCGTCAATCTTGGAAAGCCTGGTCCAGAAAAAATTGAAATGTTGTAATCAGCTTTTGGAGAGTTCTATCTAAGTTAATCTAAAATATTTTAGTGGTATGCCTCTATCAAAAGATGATCCCCCCCCTCCATGAATGTCAAGATCATGTTGACAGCATTATTCGACATTCATATGCAGGTTTATCATGAATATGTCCATATAGGACAGAGTGTTAATGTACACTTCAACAAAACAGTCCTACAGCGTATCATGAATATGTCCATATAGGACAGAGTGTTAATGTACACTTCAACAAAACAGTCCTACAGCGTATCATGAATATGTCCATATAGGACAGAGTGTTAATGTACAATTCAACAAAATAGTCCTACAGCATATCATGAATATGTCCATATAGGACAGAGTGTTAATGTACAATTCTACAAAACAGTCCTACAAAGTATCATGACACAATGCACGGATATCACTCAGAGAAGTGCCGTACATGCAACTGTATTGTGCATTATGACGATGCTCCTGCACACAGGTCTTTTTCTGCATTCAGCATCTGCGCCCATGTTATATTGTTAAGCCTATCATCAGGGAGAAGTGTACTGTCTTCTCTAGGTCAGTGCGGCTGTCTCATAGCTTTTGCCTCAAATCTGTATCCTCTGGCCAGATTCGCTGTCTCTGCTCTTTGTATGTTGAGCACGCACAGGTCTGTCAGCAGAAATTCAATTTTGACAAAACACTTCATTTCATTTGACCTACAACTTCCATACTCACCGGATCTTGCCCCTTGTGATGTTTTTCTTTCTCCTGAAGCTTAAGGCAACAATGGAAGATTGCTGTGTTGATGAAACTGAGAAGATTCAAGTCAACATGATGAGACAGGTGAGGGTTATTCCTAGAAGTGTTTCCTTCAGTTGCAGAAGCACTAGTAAATATATATATAATCACAAGGGGGGGGGGGGCTACTTTGAAAGAGACAGAACCAACTAGTCTGCAAGCCTACTTTTATAAACCCCATCCTCTCCCTCCAAACAAGATATGTTCGGAAATTAGTGGACAGCCCTCATAAAAATGTCTGATTTCATGCTGCAACTATAGAAATGTTCATCTCCAGGCATTTCTGTACATTTTTTCAATTATGAAACCACTGCTGATGGCTTTGTTATCAAAGCAGGGGGAGAGAATGCCCTATCAATATCCTTAAACAACAACAAACTTTTTAGGGCTGGAGGGCACTGCAGTCTTTTGGTAGCCCAAACAACATTTCTACCTGAAGCCATCACAGCTTGACGCGCTACTCTTCGAGCTTGATTGTGGAGGGACACAACGTTGCGGGGTGGCTGCCTTCCGCCATTACTTCCTCTCAGATGATGGTCTATCTGCTGAAGATGTTGAGGCCGAGGTTGGGATCTTTGGTTTGAATCTCTACCACCATTGCTTGATAGTATGTTTTCTTGACAACTGTTGGAGCATAACTGTAGCTTGTACAGAAGCATAGAAAAATCTTCAGTATTTGTGTTCATCAAGACTCGAATAAAAACATCTGGATAGGATGGTAGTGTGTAGCCATGAGCAGCTAGAAGGGACATTAAGATCTCCATCCCAGGAACAGAAATGGCAACATTGCTGCTTCGCTTGACCAGCTCTGACATGGCCATCATGACGGCATTGGGGTGTTGCAGAGTGGGAGACAAATTTACGGTTCCACTGAAGTAATTCCAAGCACTGCTGGCAACTCCCCCACGGTAGCTTCCGTTGTATACAACATCTTGTGACCGAGGCTGGGTGTTGGCCCCTAGTTGAATAAGCTCATTAACTATTTGTAAGTTCTGGTTGTTGATCGCCTGGTAGAGCGGTGGCCCTGAGCATTTGTACATGTGTTGCGTTACCAGATTGATATCAGCACCATGACGTACCTGGTAAATAGAGAATATCATGTGTTATGTAATCAAAATTTGGTTACATAAAATTAAAACACATCCTTCTAGAAATTACTTTTTTAGTTTATAAAACAACCATTGGTCCAGCTGCCGAGTCCAACGTCCAGCTGTGGCGACAAGGTACACAGCATGTCTGTAATGGCCAAAGTACTGGTTCAAACCCTGCCGCAGGCAATTGTGCATCCAACCATTCAGATAGCAATGGCAAGCTACTGAATGTATTTATATGGCCTAGAAAATCAATAACACCAAAAAATTCTGGATTGATGGCTATGTCCTGGCTTATATATAACCTGATTCATGTTCTTCCTCTTGTATCAAGAGCTGTGAGTTTTTTATTGTGGACAGCTTGTGTTTATAACATCTGCATGTTTTCAGAGTTGTGATAGGCTTCCTTATAAAAATGTTTTGAATAGGTGGATATGGTGGGAGGAGTTCTTGTCTAGTGTCATGTGGTCACTTATATTGAAGTTAGATGGACATGGTGGGAGGAGATCTCATCTAGATTGATGTCACATATATTGAAATGGATATGATGGGAGGAGGTCTTGTCTGGATTGATATAACATATATTGAAATGGATATGATGGGAGGAGGTCTTGTCTGGATTGATGTCACATATATTGAAATTGATAAAATGGGAGGAGGTCTTGTCTGGATTGATATCACATATATTGAAATGGATATGATGGGAGGAGATCTTGTCTAGATTGATGCCTAGATAGACCATAAGTCATAAAAAATGGTCGTGTATCAGAGGAAATATGCACTATCTTTAGCTGGGCTGCTACAGGTTAGTAATTGATAAATATCAATTGGCAGAAATTGCCAGGAGAAATAATCAAATTAATAATCATATCATGGCATATGCATTCCAAATGAGAACTAACAATTTGTATTCAAAAGTTGTGATTATAAATTATATAAAACATGCATATATGTTTGGCTTACCAGGACTTTGAGCATATCAACCAGATTGTAGTCTATAGCTGTACTAAGGGGAGTTATCCCATAAATGTCTACAGCATTTGGGTTCGCACCTCTCTCAAGCAGAAGCTGCAGGTAGAAACATAACATGGCTAATAAAAAGCACAAAATGTATATGTCAGACAATTATTTTATCTTCGTAAGGTTTTTCATATCCTGCTGTAATGTATTGAAAGCTGACTATCAGAGTGGAGATTTCATCAGCTTACCGGAACACAAAGTGTTATTCAAATTGTAGTTTCACCGGTTTGACTGTGATACAGAGTTTATTTGTGTTCAGGTCTGTGGTCATATTAGATTTTCCGGTGGGTCATTAGCGATGTTCCTCTGAAAATTTTCCTGCATAGGTGGATCCATCAGCAGAAACAAAACAGCATCCTCAAATAACTACTAGTGGTACTTAATGACCCTTATTTTGGTCCATCCTTATTTTATACAGTGCTAAATCCCATGTGCACTATATGATTACACACTTTTTGATGATGTGCACAACCACACACATCTGAGCAGCTTAGAAGGAACATTATTCATTACGGTGTAGTCCCTAAAAGGTGAAAATAGAACTATGTCTAAAAGTTATAAACAGCAAAAGCTTGGAATGATAGGAGACACATTGCAGAAAAATTTGAGGTGAAAATAGAAATATTTCTAAAAATTATAAACAGCAAAAGCTTGGAACAGGGTTATGAAATTTTGCTAATCACTGGAAACAGAAATAATAACACACACAAAAAGGCCTTTATCAAGACTACTTACACAACAAAAATGACGAGTAAGAATGGCACTATTGATGTTTACATGGCAGAGTTAAATTTTGAGATGACCCAGAAGGGTTGAAACTAGGTCAGAGGAGACACAATACAAATAGAAAAACACACCAACATACATGTGAAATGAGACAGAGGAATGATGGAACAACACAGTAATATCTATATGAGTGGCGGGCTTTGATCCCAAAAGGTTCAATTGTGCCAAATTGATATATATAGCGGTTCTCAGTGTGTTACAGGTCAGGTCATTTGAGAAGCACGACATAATGGCTATCACTTTAATATCATTCACCAATGCCATTGATGAAGTGATCACCAACAGGAGTACCAAAATGGTTTTTTTATGCTGTACAGTTGTTCGCAGATTCAGTCTGCAAGACTCCTTCTAGTCTCACCTTTGCCCGTCATGGCACAACACTTGTAGATAATGGGATAGATGATGTTGTGGGATGCACACGTGAAACTCTCTTTTGTGGTGAAGGTGGCTTTGGGGAATATGACAGACCGGCTCTGGGTGACATAGGCACATGTCTAGCATCTTTTGCGTTTGTGGCTAATGGTGCCAAAATGATTAGGGACGTCAGGCTTAATTTAAAATTTAATAGAAAAACAAAAATTTATATTTAGAAATGCAATGAAATGAAAATGCTCACCTCTGCTGCTTCTGTGTTTCGGTAGACTAACGCTTTTATCAACGGTGTCCGACCCCAAACATCTCTCATGTCTATGCACTGTGATTTATTTACTAGGAGTCGAACACACCCCAAATGCTTTCCTTTGCATGCTTCATGCAGGGCACTCATCCTACAAGTGTCTGTTTCATCCACATCAACACCAAGTTTAATGAGATACCTACATAAGATTACAACTGTTTAATGTCAACGTCAATGTTTGCGAGACACTTCATTAAAAACAATGATTTGTTCAGACACACATATCAATGTCTGTGAGATACTTTGTGAAAAGAAATAATTTGTTCACACATCATAACACACGCCAATGTATTTCAGTTACCTTGTGATGAGAAATAATTTGTCCACACATACACACACACACAACATTGTCTGTTAGATACTTTATCAAGTAAGATATAATATAATCTTTTCTTTTGTTCCGTTTGTTCTCAAACTCTCATCTGATCTCTCTTGCAGCATAACAATGTTCCTAGTAGATTTCCAGCAGGATGTAGTCCAGAGAACAGAAATGCGTAGTATTGCTTTTTTATTTCCACTAATAGCCTGATACATCCAACTTCAGTGACACAAGTATCTAAGAGATCTCAATTATGTAAAGGATCGACTTCATTTGTAATTGAGTTTCCCATTATATATTCTGTCTCTCCCAACAATGTGCCATGCCCCCTGTCAAGAATACAACTAGGGGCACATAGCTTCAAGCAATAGCCCAGGGATTTCCTAAAATATGCACTTATAAACTAGATGCCAGGAGCCGGTATCAAACTTGTGACATGTTGCGAGTACAGAAAAAGTGTAAAGAACTTACTTCACAATGTGTTCATGTCCATATGCTGCGGCAGACTGGATAACTGATGGAGTTGTGTTTATGTTTTCTATACCTCCCCAAAACATCATGCTGGCCTCATCTTGAAGTTGTTTTAACTTTTCACAGTTTCCCTGTAGGAATACAAAGGAATACTAATGTTTAGCTCAATCGACAAAATGTTAAACGTAGGGAAATGACATCATGTGAATCATTGGATGTTCAACCCAGTATGTTGTCAGATCCTGAAAGGGGAGCAAAAAATAATTACGCTGTTACCTGCCATACATATCATAAGAGACAACTAAGGAAGTTTTGGGGGATGGAGTTAGTTGCTCTAACACCAAGGAGGGTCAAAGTAACCAGGAATCCATGCTGAAGTTGAATATGTCAGGACAAAAAGCACAGATATTGCAGCAAAACTGTAAATCATAACACAACACATTCCATTCTCTGGACTACATCCTGCTAATCTGCATGAGTCTGTGAACAAAAACAAATGATGACTGGAAGCACATGAGAAAACACACACAAATCAATATTTTTACCAAAAAAGGCCTTTCCCAAAAACAATACAAGGCAAATTATTGGACTTCCTATGATCGCATCACAATTCTGTATGCATTCACACATTTCTTTCCTGTCATATTAATTTTCTTTCATTCTCATTTTTTTTTAATGTGCATTTCTATAGCTATGTATTATTGCTGCTTTAGCTTTTCTGGCAAGTAAATATTGAAGTCCAGCTCTGTGGCTGCAAGGTATACAGTGTGTCTGTGCCGGCCAAGCTACCGGTTTCAAATCCCACCGCAGACAACTGTGCATCCGGACCGTTCCGAAAGCAATGGCAAACTACTGATGGTTTTTAAATTGCCTAAAAATTCACTCCAGCCAAAATATTCTGGGGTGATGGGCTACATGCTGAATAAGATATACTACCAAAATTTATTTTTTATTGAAAAAAATTAAACGGTTAAAGTAGCAGTTTTACGTTTAACAGTACACAGGATCGATGTTTCTACCAAAAGGTCTTTATCAAGATATGAACAAAGAAACACATAATAGAACCACACAATCAAACAGAGACCACATGCAAGCAATATAGTAGAAAATATTGATAGGTCTGAGGGAAAAAAAAGAGAGGGAAACTTCTTTTCCTTCCCCAGACCTGTTAGTCTGCTGTTGCATGCAGTCTCCAGCTTCCACTAAATTGTTTGCATGCAGTTTTTGTTTGATTTTGTGGTCCCATTCAGAAGAAAAGTTTACTTTCGATATATGCTGTATTTTTTCATGATAAATACCTTTTGTCAATGCGGTAACCTTGCAAACCCAACTATTTTTAACTAGGTTTGAACATCAACCATACTGGCAATATGATTATGTGTATTAGTGGTGCCTCAGAATTCAACAATATAGCAATGTCCTGTACATGATGTGCTTCAAGATGTTTAATTGATGTTAACTTTGTTGTGTAAACTTTTAACTATATATTTTTTTTGAATGGTTTAGTATTTGTTTGGTGAACTAAGTAAACTAGTAATATCAATGCATAGGTGAGTTTGAGTGCTAGGATGTTATTGAACCAATCCTTCTTTATGGATGCGAAGCATGCACAGTAAATAAAAGTGTCCAAGGTAAGATGGAGGCAACTGAGATGTGGTTTTTAAGAAGAATGATGAAAATTTCATGAACAGCCAATAAAACTAATGTAGAAATTCTTAGAGATGCTGGAGTAAAAGGACACATTATAGTAAAAATTAGAAACAGACAGACAATCAAGATTTTTAGAGCATGTGATGAGAAAAGTAAAACATGAAATTTAGTAACTACCAGAAGAATGAAGGAGAGAAGAGACAGAAGAAAATAAAGAGATACATTTCTGTATGAATTGTCACTGTGGCACAAAAAGAAGTCACAAACTGAACTTGTTAACAACACAAGAGACAGAGAGTTGTGGAGAAGCAAGATCACATACGCTACTCTGCATGGTACTTGGTTAATTGGTAAACTGTAAAACTAGTTACTTTGTGGTTTGTGTTTATACCTATTGGTGAACAGTTGTACTACAGTACCAGCAGTTTCTCAATTGTGGTTTCAGATATCATAAAATATACAGATGGATAGACTATTGTTATGTTAATTTATTGAGCTACTGTTTCATCTCATATCTCTTGTACAGAGATAAAAGATAAATTATGGATGCACATGCAATACAGATATTAGATGTTGAAATATAATGTACATAGTGAACGCATTAAATATACAACAATAAACTGATATAGTTATACAAAGTGAGAGCAGGCCAAAACAGACTCCTCATCATCACACTCATAACACTTCATGATCGTAGGAGTGTCACTCTTTAAACATCAACACAACAATTTCACCATGCCTCTCTGTTATCAGATCTTAACAACACACAACAGACTTAAACAACACATATATAGGAGATATGGAGTTGGCGGCACAGATATGTGACCCTTTCTTCAAATCTGCAGAAAACACAGAACATATTTTACACTGTACAACAGCAGAAGAAGAAAACTAGGGCCATATAAAACAGTTCTGACGGACAAGATCTACAGCCCTGTCACAAGGCTTGCAAACACAGCACAGTTCATTGAAGAAATTCATCTCCGCTTTCATCTCCGGACATAGAAAGAGAAAGAAGATATTCAAGATTGTAACAAATATGGACTGATTAAAAAATTGAAGAATCACTTATAGATATGAAAAATTATATTTGAATAGAGAAAATACATGGATGAAACATGGATATGTCTGTAAATGGATATAAATCATGGATATATCTATAGACGGATATCATCAAACCCATAACCCTTCAGGATCGTAGTGGTGTCACTCTGGAAACATCAACAACAAAATTTTGCGATGCCTCTCTGTTATCAGTTCTTTGTTTGAGTGTGCAGATCTTAATTTTATCGTAATTTTGATGACGGAATTATTCCCGGTGTTTGGATGTAACTAATTGTAAGCTAAATTATTGGACCACAACATGATTTAGGCACACGCCTCCTGAAGACAAAGTATTAGCTATGGCAGGTCATATAAGGTATCAAAAGAAAGATAATTGACTGTGGAATCCATAGGATACAATATAAAAATATAAGAAATGTAACCAAAAAATACAAAAAGTACACCACAAACAGGGGATGTTAGATGAACATAAAATTTTACAAATATGTTGTACTACTCACCCTCAGTTAAACTTGTCTTGAAATGTTGATATCCAATCTTACTAAAGTTGATGGTTTGACTGTACATTTCCTTATCATAATTAGTTTATTTGAAGTAAATCTATCAACTGCCTATTGTTTTATGCCATTTTCTGTGTTTCATGCCAAATTTCAGAACTGAACAAAATATTGTGAAACTTTACAAAATATTTCCAAATATTGAATCTCCAAAGTTGAACTTTATTCCACTCAATATTATCATTATTATTAGGTCAAACTCTATTTTCTGTATCATGTAGTGCAAGAGTATCATTACTGTCACTAGGCCTATCTGAATCTTCAGAAACAATAGCAGTGGGAACAGTTTTAGAATTTTTTAGCTGCTATTTTTAACTAACGAATAATATTAGGTCTATGCCTATTTATTTTCTGATTTTCAACAAGTCGGTAATCTCCACTGTCATTTTCCAACACATCACTTGAAATAATATCTCCAATTATAAAACTCAAAGAATAATAAAGTCTGATGTTTGCTAAATCTTTGAGCTCTCTTACTGGTAAAAGATGGAGCCATTTTGCTAATTTCAGAAAAGCTGAACCTTATTTCATAATATGAATATCATAGATATGGGAATATGTGGATATAATAAATCATGGATAAGGCAATGTGGATATAACCAATCATGGATATGGCAATATGTGGATATAATAAATCAAAGATATGGAAATATGTAGATATAATAAATCATGGATATGACAATGTGGATATAACCAATAATGGATATGATAATATGTGGATATAATAAATCAGGATATGATGTGGATATAACCAATCATGGATATGATAATATATGAATAGGCTATAATAAATCATGGATATGGCAATATGTGGATGTAATAAATCATAGGCATGACAATATGTGGATATAATAAATCACAGATATGACGATTTATGGATATAATAAATCATGAATTATCATATATCAATATAATAAATCATGGATATGATAATATATGAATAGGCTATAATAAATCATGGATATGGCAATATGTGGATGTAATAAATTATGGATATGACATGTGGACATAATAAATCATAGATATGGCAATATCTGGATATAATAAATCATGGATTATAATATGTGAATATAATAAATCATAGATATACCAGTATGTGAATATAAACATCTTGGATATGACAGTATGTGGATAAAACAAATGATGGATATCATAATATGTGGATATAATAAATCATGGATAGGGCAATATCTGGGTGTAATAAATAATTGATATGGAAATATGTGGATATAAATCATGGATAAAATAACATATTAATGCACGTATAATACTGTCAATGAGTACCAGTTGATTCAGAGACACTCACTTCCTGAACAGCCTCCATGACATCCTTGACAAAATCTTTGTATGGCTCATGAACTATTTCTGAGTTAGCCATACCTGATTGCCATTCTTTCCACATGACGGAAACTTTGCTAATGAAACCACCCATGACTGGATAAATCTGCTTTGTTACCTGGAGTAAGAGTCACCTGTGCGACGATGAAGGTGATGCAGCAAGTGTCTGTACCGGTAGTTGTAGCTCCAATATTGTTCACGTATCTGCAAAATAGTGATAGTTTAGCTTAAAGTAGTTGATTGATTAGTCAGTCATTGGAAAATCTTCATCGTCATGGCACACAGAACACATTCATAGGTACTCAAGACCTTTCATACAATATATCTGCAATCACATGACAAATGACTGTTCTTCTTCTTCTTCTGCATTCGTTCTCAAACTCCTGCAGATTAGCAGGATGTAGTCCAGAGAACGGAATGTGTTGTGTCATGGTTTACAGCATTACTGCGATATCTGCACCTTTGGGCATGACACATCCGACTTCAGCATGGTTTTGGGACACTGACCCTATATGGGATGGGACAGCCAACTCCAACCCATAACCTCCTTAGTCGCCTTTTACGACATGCGTGTAAGGTAAACAGTGTTGCTATTCTTGACTCCCCTTTTGGGACCCGGCAACACACTTGCGACACACTGTTCTAGTTCTCTGCTGATTGACGAACATTCTTCTAAAACGCTCATTTCTGGCAATTCCACATTTTAAATCCAAATCCTTTATTCTGGACAGGGAGGAAAGAAATTATCACCCGTATTAATTTAAATTGTCAATGCAGTTTCATGCAATTAGTTCTGGATGCCAGCTGGATCACTTTCTTTATTGCCCAATAGTGCGGTAGTGCATTTCAGCTAATCTGCTCTCTCATTTCCCAAAAATTCACATGACCAGGCACGAAAATGAATCCTTCGAACCTTGATCTCTTCACTGCTTCAAGCCACTGTGTACCAATACACATCATTTGTATTTTTCTGTTTTACATGACAGTAAACAAGATTATCCCTATATTATGAGTACATTCAACTCTTAAAGCCATGTGTGGGGCTCTCAAATTTTCTATCATTTGTTGGCCATACAAAATTATACATATAAAAATTAGTCTGCAATATTTAATTAACATTATCTGTTCAGCTTTCATTCTCCAACTCCTGGTGGATCTCTTTTGGCACAGGACATTGATTCTACTAGATTTCCAGCAAGATGTAGTCCAGAGAATGATAATATTTTGTGTCAGTTATGTTAACGTCAATGGCTAGACACATCCAACTTTGGACATAAAATTTGGTATAGATGATGTTGCTACTTTTTATTATCCAGTTTTTCCTCTGTCATTCTGGACAGCAGTCGACTATTTATGTTAAGTTTTGATAAAGACCTTTTGGTTGAAATGTTGAATGTGATTTGTGTATTGTCATTTTTATGATTTCTTGTGTGTGAACATTACCTACTAATTTTAGCTATAGTCTGTCGTATCTCATTGAAGCGATATACAAACCTGTGTTTTACGTAAGTCTAATTGTTGTTACGTTTCACGAAGTTACCTTGTATTGATTGTCATATTAAAGTTTTGAAAATAACTCATAGCAATAAGCGAAACTTGAAACAGGGCACTAAAGTTTTGTTAATCAGTGGTAACTTATAATAATAACACATACAAATTCATGTTTCGACCAAAAGGCTATTAACAAGAACATATTCACAACATAATATGACGATAATGAATGGCACCATTCACGTTGACATTATAGAGCTAAATATAAATGCACCCCAACTAATCTATTTGAGTTATGTTGTAGCAAGCCTTCAATGCAGAGATGATATACCTAAGTATACACAACTTCAGGTATAAGCACATTTTAAGCGGATGAAAAAAGATGATGAGGCATAGTGTAGTACTCTGTATACACAGGATATGAACATAAGTTTAGGCAAACACACAGAACATGGACATCAGTTTAGGTAAACAGAATTTATGGGGTATGTTTGGGCTAAACTATAGAATAATTCTTCTGGAAGGTGATAGGTACGATAGGTTCACCAGCTAACTTTGTATTACACATTTTATGAAGTTTTAATGTAACAAACCTTATCTCTGTTATCTCTACACATTTTATGAAGTTTTAATGCAACAAACCTTATCTGTTTGTTATCTCTACACATTTTATTAAATTTTAATGTAACAAACCTTATCTGTTTGTTATCTCTACACATTTTATGAAGTTTTAATGTAATAAATCTTATCTGTTTGTTATCCCTAACAGATGCCAGAGTTACCTACGCTGAGCAACAATATCCAACAATTTGTTGAAGCTAACACCAACTACAACAAAGCCAGAACTGTTGAAGATGACACTATGAAGAATATGCTTGGCAAGAAGGATTCAAACCCTGACCCAGTGCCCTATACAGCAAAACAACTAAATGGGATGTTCAATGACTTTGGAAACTTAGACGAGCACAACAGATTGTCAGTCAATCTTCTAAAAACTGCAAAACCAAATCTTGAAAATCTTAAACAGCCTTCAGTTAAAAATGTAAATCACAGGCAAGCAGTGTATGATCTATGGCATAGCTCAGAGAATTCTAGTGAAGACATTACAAACTTTCACCAAGTCTTGGCCAAAGCTCAAAGGATTACTCTGTCTTGCAATAACAAGTTCAGCTAAAACTTTTTGCATTAGAATAACCAAATTAGATCAATAAAGACAACAGAAACTTACAATGTTTAACTGCATTTTACTAAAGCTGTTAGTTTTTTTTCTTCAATCTTTCCGTATTATATCTGAATAAACAAGAGTCTAGTTTTCTTCCGGAAATATTTGGCATTGAATAGTGAAGACAGGAGGTCCTGTCGTCCTAGTCCGCAGGAAATAATTTAGCGGATCAGACCTGGATGACGTGTTGATAATGTTGATGAACAAACCTCGTGAAGATGAAACAACCCCAGTCCAACTCTAATATAGAGCGTATCCTATAATACCAGGCTCACAGATGATTCAGTATCCATGGACACAAGGGGGAATGTACCATCTGATTACACAAGATCAGTTTTCTGGCAGCTGAAAACCTCAAACGAGATAGACATAGTCAACACAAGTCCAAATCTCTGCTGAAGGTCACCCTCCTTGAAAACTGTAACCCAGGGACATGTTTTCTGCCTGATGATTTCTTATGCACTGTGGGTGATAAAAAGCTACACATTTGTCACCTGATGTTGTCAGGCGAAGATAGGAAGGCTATCATAGTCTAGGGAAGCACACTGTGGCTTATATGATAAAGTTAGGGAGTTGAAGGGAGGCTACATGTGGCTTATATGATAAAGTTAGGGAGTTGAAGAGAGGCTACATGTGGCTTATATGATAAAGTTAGGGAGTTGAAGAGAGGCTACATGTGGCTTATATAATAAAGTTAGGGAGTTGAAGGGAGGCTACAAGTGGCTTATATGATAAAGTTAGGAAGTTACAGGGAGGCTATATGTGGCTTATATGATAAAGTTAGGGAGCTACAGGGAGGCTATATGTGGCTTATATGATAAATTAGGGAGCTACAGGGAGGCTATATGTGGCTTAGATGATAAAGTTAGGGAGTTGAAGGGAGGCTACATGTGGCTTATATGATAAAGTTAGGGAGCTACTGGGAGGCTATATGTGGCTTATATGATAAAGGTAGGGAGTTACAGGGAGGCTACATGTGGATTATATTATAAAGTTAGGGAGCTACAGGGAGGCTACATGTGGCTTATATGATAAAGGTAGGGAGTTACAGGGAGGCTACATGTGGATTATATTATAAAGTTAGGGAGTTGAAGGGAGGCTACATGTGGCTTATATGATAAAGACCACATGCACTTCCTGTTGTAATGTCACATACAGAACAAGTTTTAAATTTACTATCCAACAGAAAAAAAACCCAGTCCTTATCATGAGTCGAACCCTGGACATTACGGCTGTAAGACCAAAGCACTAACCTTTGGGCCATGCGCCACACTAAAGGATGAAAATGGATATGCTAGGCCTATACAGCACAAATTAAACAGTAGTACAATGTACTCCACTCTCCCTGACAGAAACCACATTTATATTCATGATGGTTACTTGAGACCGAACGCAGGAGAAGACTTCTGATTAAATTTTTATGTTAAAAGATTTTATTATATAGGCCTACAGCTTCATCCCTCTATAGCAAATCCTTTTATAACAAATATACCTATATAACATACCCATCTGACTAGAAGACTACTTCATAGGCGTTGCACAAAGCCAAAATCTGAAGTCTCCTGAGTATGAAAGAAAGCTCAGAGAAACCACCCCACTGCACATAGGAAGTAAGAGCAAATGGCTTAATTTAAGAAATTTAGAAAATAAATGCGTCTATGCCCATATAAGTGTGTATAATTCGGGACCGGACATCTTTGCTACACATGATGGTCATCAATTCTGACAGAAATATTATCTTATATTGAAGCAATACAGAATTAAGTGCTTGAAGGTAAGTTAAATCCACTATAATCCTTTTAAGTTTAGTGAGTACCGCAGGGTTACAAGATTTATTGAAGTTTTGTCACCATTTTTCTTGTGATATATGCCGCTTTTAAAATGTTAGACATGGCTGAAAATGCTGCTCATTTTTAAAATCATTGGCATTCATTTTAACCTTTAGCACGCTGTGTTTACAATTCGGGGACATATTTAGCCCAAATTGTGTCATATCTTGATTTCGGATGGCGAAATCCGTAGCCCAATACATTAATCTCGCGTTAAACCAGAGTAAAAAAAGGCAGATTTGTAATTTTTTAGTGGTAACTCAAGTAGGTATTTTATGTAACTTCCTGTTTCTGTTCATAACATGGCGTTATGAGACATCATGTGATTATGCAATTGAAATCCGAGCAATCTCTAGCCATCCGCATAGAAACGAAGTGATATGATGGTGAATCGAGTTTTAAATACCCTGTACTTTTATTTCATCGTATATTCAGTGGAATAATTATTTATTCTGATTGGAAAGTGGAAATCTTGAGAGGTAAGTACTTCAAATAGATTAAATAACAAAGACCACGAGGTTCCACAAGATTTTCATTATGTAAAATATATAATATTCAACAGCTTTCGAACTATCAAATATACAATAGGCCTAGATCTAGATAGGTCTAAATCTGTCTTTATCACTTTCTCACACATCTCGTATCACACAAACAAAACTTACACCAATATTTCTTTATTAATATGTGCAAATATTATTTAAATATCTGTAACAACAAAAACGTTATTGTGATTTCAAAACAGCCACTGACAATTGCGGAACATTTTCAAATACAAAGTCTGCGGCAGGAGAGAAATTACGTAATTGTAAACACAGCGTACCTAAGGTTACTTATGCTAATTTAGCCACCACTTTCAATATTGATTAATCTGCGTACATCTGAAAACCAGGGGTAGACCAAAAGAAATACTCAGAAGAACAATCCTTAGAGAAAGTAAAACAAACAATATTCATACTAATCAAGAACTACACAGAATAGCTTTGAACAGACAGAATTGGAGAGATCTGACCTCTGCCCTATGCACTAACTTTAGCGTTAAAGGAAATTAATGATGATGTCTTACACTGTATGTATTATAATATTATTACATGATGTGTTCCTGATGATCTTTCTATCATTTTATTTATCAACATGGGGGTGCTGTCTATAAATTACGTAAACAATTAAATTTTACCCTTCCGCCCCCCCCCCTCCCCCTTTAGTCAACACCTTCTCAAGAATTCAGGACCCCCTTACTAATTTGGTACAAAAAAGTTTCTCCATCACACAATAAAAGTATGGTACAATACAAGGAGACATGCTTACATTTTTAGCTGAACAAATTCCTACATTATTTAATGAAACGAAATATCGATAAGGACACATTTTTACTATTACTGCTGCTAGATACTGTGATCTGCACACTATGCTTTGAGAACCCCTCTTCCTCTGGATACTCCTAGCAGATGGGGAAGGAGCCCTCTTAGTGTGTAATGCGCCAGTCGATGCTTCCACAGGCATATGCCCCCTATCTAGCAATTTTTTATTAGTTCAAAGACATCACAAAAGCTGAATGAAACTGCGCATGATATTAAAAGATTGGTATGTAGGCACTTCTCCCTGTATTGAACCCAAAATATTTTTAGTACTAAAGGTACAAAAAAAACTATAGGCCTATTAGTATTTTCAAATATTTTCTTTTTAATTAAAACACTTTAAATTAATAGCGCAACTACGGTTTAAGTCTCCACTGTGACCTTTGTTCTAGTTCGAGGTATTACCTAACCTTTGCAGTGTGATTAGTAGAATTCGTATTTAAAATTAAGGTATATTAATTAATTGAAAAGGCATATTAATTTGGAGTTAGTATTTACATTAGGGATGGGGGTAAGGGTTAGGTTCAGTTATAAATTAAAAAATAAATTAGTTATAAAATATATAATTTTGAATGTGGTTGATGTCCTTTGTGTTGGGAGATGTGACGTCACGAAATCCATTAATTTCATTGGTGTTAACACGGAAATCCGTGACGTTGTCTACTTTAAAAAAATTGTGTGCTATAGCACAGTGAAGAATTAAATTGTAGTTTTACCAAATTAATGTGTTGAAAACAAAAGTAGGTCTAACTGTTGACCTCAACCTTTGCCCACTCCTACCCCTCCAAACCTTTTCAACCCCCCCCCCCTTTTTTTTTCTCCCTAATTGTTTATGCAATGTATCATGATGGTCGGACATCTCCTTGTCTGTCTATGACTATTATTCAGACTAAACTTTAGTGTAAAGTTATTACTACGGGCCTATGGATATATATGACACCTTAAAACAAGAGACGGGATGTTAATAAAGGTCTGTTGCAGCCAACCATCGCTTCGGAGACGGCACTTGATGATGATGGATGTTGACAAGCTGGAAGTAATTATTTTGTAAGTTACACTTAACTACAGTGTACATATGACCTAAATATATTTGTTGTAGTTATATTCATCCGTATTAAAGTCTAAGTCCAATATTATAAAAATATATCCTATCATACGTAACGTAATGAAAAAATGGATTATCAAATTAAGGAGGTTGATAGTATAATTATATATGTAATTAATGTCATCAAACCTTAACTACCTTAATCGTCGTCCGCTATCTAATCCGCCATATTGTGGTGTCGCAGTGTTGCCAACTTAATTTGTTTTAAACAAGCACTTCATCATCATCATCAAGTGCCGTCTCCGCAACGAAGGTTGGCTGCAACGTATCTCCAACATCTCCTGTCTCTTGTCTTGGTGGTGCACTCTGCTAGACTGTAACCTGTCCATCGTGTAATGTTACTCTCCCTATTGTATCTCTGCCTACCTCTTGCTCGCTTCCCTTTGACTTTACCCTCAAGTAAGGTCTTCAATAGGGTGTCATGTCTTTTAATGTGTCCAAAGTATTTTATTTGCCTGATCTTTATTTAACTTAGTAATTCTTTCTTGATATTGAGTGCTATTAGCACCTCTTTATTTGTTTTCTTCTCTCTCCATGATTTTCTTCCTATTCTCCTATATACCCACTTCTCAAAGGCATCAATTCTGTCTTCTAATTGTTTATTTGGTGTCCATGTTTCTGATCCATACATTAATATAGAATAGTCAGTAGCATTTTATAATTCTCAATTTTAAATTGTTTGCAATTTGTTTAGATGTTATTATATTCCTCATGTCATTGAGGGTACTTTTGGCCATTCCTTTTAACCTTTTAACTTCTGTTTCACATCTGCCGTCATTTGTGACTATTTGTCCAAGATATTGATCATGTTTTACTTGTTGTAGTTTTTCTCCATGTATGTTTATGTTTACCTCCTGTTCTTCTGTATCTTTGCTGATTATCATGGTTTTATTTTGATATTTATATCCAGTCCATATTAATTACTTGAATTAAAACTTGATCTATTAGTCATTGTAGTTCATGTTCACTTTCTGCTAAAAGAACAGTTTCATCTGCATATCGAAGATCGTTTATTATTTTCCCATTGATCTTGAGTCCTGGCATTTCTTCTATATTTTAAAAAATATTCTCTGTGTAGATATTAAATAGGTTTGGTGATAAAATGCAGCCTTGTCTTACCACTCTTCCTATTTATATGTATTGTAAGTAGCTGTTTTCACACCTTATTGATGAAATTGTTTCCAGTAAATATTTCTAATCAGTCTGATGTCATTTCCATTTATGCCTATTTCTTTAAGACATTTAAAAAAAATATTTTTTCATGTCGGACTCTGTCGAAGGCCTTGCTATGAAACACATGTAGATACTATTTTGGACTTCTATATATTTATCTATCACTAGTCGGATACTAAGTACAGCTTCTCTGGTTCCATTGTTTTTCCTAAAACCGAATTGTTCTTCACCGACCTCCGTGTCTATCTTGTTTTTCATTCTTTCATGTATTATCTTGAGTATTATTTTAGTTAAATGACTCATTAGACTTATTGTTCTATATTATGTACAGTCCACAGCCCTGGGCTTCTTATGTAATGGTATAAATATTGATGATGTTAGGTCTTTAGGTATGTGGCCTGTTTCATATATATCAATGCAAAGTTCTGCGACTATTGTTAATACTAGACACTGGTATACGATGGGAAATAACTCCCGCCTTCTACATATAACATTCGTTTTTATTTTAGTGATTTCCCTTATATTTTGTTGTCGATATTATAATCATCAGAACAGGATTGTAATTTAACTGTTGACAATCTGGACCGTTCAGAATGTAATGACAAATTACTAAACGTATATATTTGAACCCCCCTGCCCCCTCCCAATTTTTTTATTTCACTGTCTATATATTTTAATCGTTTAAGGGCACCATATCTCAAATAGCTTAGGGCTCCATATTTCAAATAGCTTAGGGCCCTAAAAAAGTCTAAATCCGGCCCTGGTTATATCAGAGTATTGTAGAACCTAGTAATTTTGATTGTTTTGTGGGGAACTTGTTAGTTTGACCTGGGGTCTGCTCTGATTGTCTTAATGAGACAATTCATTTTTGGTGGGGGTTCAGTAATATCACTGCCTTGTCGCAGCTTTTATCTCATTGCAAAAATTGTCGTAGTTGTGGCTAAGATACACCTCTACCATACTTCTTCTAGTGCCATATTCACATCCTGTGATATCCTGTGAACTTTGACATCTTCAAATGATGTATACCGTCACAATTAATTTATATTCTTCATATTACGTTTGCTTCTGTTCGGAGACATTTCTTTACTATATCAAGCAAGATTATGTGTGAGCATGTCAGGCGATGTCGCTGCTCACCTTTCATCATATTCACAAATGAAAACAAGATACCACATCATCTTCATCAGGTGCCGTGCCAGCTGGCGCAATGTTCATGAATCTCCGAAATTCTTTATTTCCAGTATATTTTATGATAATCGTTGTTGAATCTTTGCCATGCCACGATGTCAGATTGTCTAATATTTTATCGCGATGTCGTCCTCCATCTCTTTTGCCTTCTTTCTTGCCTGTTGTAACTATGTCAGGATGGGGATCACCTTAGCGTAGTGGTTAAGCTGTTTACCTTGTGTCCGTGTCCTTTTTCTTAAATGAAAGTGACTTTTATTTTTTGTAGATCTCTGAAGATTATCTCTTGAAGCTACGGAGTTATGTGCTATGGGTGGTACTCTCTGCAGGCTGAAGACAAGTATCCACACTATGAGGGACGGAAGACATATGCGGAAAGCAATTAAGTCAATCCTCTACGCATTTAAAAATTATCTACACCTTACAATTCTCTACGAAGAACAGTCATCTACACCTTACAATCCTCTACGCCAAACAATCCTCTACATCTTACAATCCTCTACGCCAAACAATCCTCTACATCTTTTGAAGGGATTATGTACAGTATAATTGAAATATCGATTTCTCTTGAAGGGATTATGTACAGTATAATTGAAATATCTACTCCTTTTGAAGGGATTGTCTACAGTATAACTGAAATATCTACTCCCTTTGAAGGGATTATGTACAGTATATATACTCCTTTCGAGATTTATCATGCGACTTAGTATGTCTTTTGAGTCGCTTTTATTATATGGAATGAAACCGCAATCCACACCCCTTAGTGACTTATTACGACATGCATGTCATAAGCAAGGTAACCAAATTTAGAAGCCGCACAAAAAATGTACAAGATTTAGTTCATAACACTCGGGTTTCTACATATGCCTTAATAAATCAGTTCCTCTCAACGAAGCTGCGGGCCGCCGAACAAGAGAGTACAATTCATAGCACGTAACTCCCTAGCTTTAAAAAATAACCTCCATGATTCCCCCAAAAATCAACTTTGTAAACAAGACGATGCAAGCCGCATTAGAACCAATGACATTTTTAGCACAACAGCTTAACCACAATGCTACGGAAATCACCTTAAATTTTGCCCGTAAGATGAAACTAAAATGTCATAGAGACAGAACAAAACGATTCAGATTACAATCATAATAAATCAGAAATATCGAACACATGACTTCAAGAGCTGCTCCAGAAATTTAATTTTCTCCTAATTGTCCCTAGGACATTTTCATGATTAATTTCAAAATCTAAGACATCTTGATGGCGTATTTAAGAAGGCGGTTAGTACAGATGTACAAATTAGCTTTACAGGTTGGGCAAAATAAATTTCTCATATTTCTTCAGATCTTTTTGCATTTTAGGTAGAAGTGAATGCTTAAGTAAGTGCGTTAAACGATTTCACAGAAAATGCCACTAATTAACTTTTAAATAACGCCAGTGGGGCATCCGGGCACGAACTTTTAGATCACGGTGCAAAGAAAAGGACCACTATATTAGGAGGCGCATCCTACCACCTGTGAAAACAAATCATTATCACATCGTGTCTCAATTTCTGACTTTTGTTTTTTTGGTCAAATAATCCTCATCGATGTCGAAGAGATGCTGGCCAGCGGATGTAGCAATTGTGTCCTTCAGAGGCAAACATCTAGGTGGCGGAGAATGCTATATAAGTCAACAGACCTGACAAAAGAATAATTAACTAGCTGTACTAGAAGTATACGCTCCTGGGAGGGCGTGATAATACTAGGATACTGTCACACTGGAATGCATAACTTCGGGGACTAAAAATGCATCAGTAAATCTTAAATTGATAACAAGTGAGAATGCAGTAAAACTAAAACCCATACGGTACTTAGGTAAAGCATAAAGAAGTGCGTCACAGCACTGGGTACATTGCCACATATGCTCTACTAACCGTTCGGTCAGCCATCTAAAAGTGTATAAGCTCAGTGTCCCAGTCAGTTGTTGATTACGTGTTCTTAAGATCTTTCCGGACAGGGAGCATTTTCTCCCATCACCTCTAGTCACTCCAATTTCTCGTAGGTTATCAATGACTGTTCTAATCAATTCAATCCTGTCTCTTCTTATCTCAGTGCCGTTCACCAAAGCTTTACCAGCCAACACATCGGCTCTTTCATTTCCCTTTACCCCAGCATGACCAGGACAGTAAATCCATTTAATGCTCTGCGCTTTGTCGAGAAGAGTGACAGATTCAGTTCTGATCATACACTTTTCTATCGTGCGCAGCATACTTTGAGAGTCTGATAGAATCACTCAGTCTGTTGGTGGTTGCGTCGCCAGCCAAGTGAGAGCTGCCTCTGACAGGAAGGAATGCTTAACAGGGAAGCAGAAGCTCATTACTCCATCTCTGCATTTTGCAGACAGCTAGAACCAGTCAAACAATCCTTAGAATTTGTCCCTCAAAGTAATAGACTTTTTCTAAAAGAATTGTTGAGAGTATGGGTATTCCGGTTATGAAATATCTCTCTGGAGTAACCACCATAATAGATATAGGAAGTAAGAGCTAACCGCTCGTAATTCAGGGTGATTCAAAACAACAACAATAACCACATCACAATGCTAAATGATAACACCAAGAATTAGTTTTACAGAACTCACGTGCACCAAACATAACAAAAGACAGTTGCACATATTAACGTAAATTTGTTGTGTACACAGCAATATTGAAAATAGTATCAACATAAGAAGTTTAGATGATGCACTGAGAAAAAAAAAAGAATCTAAAAATGTGCACTAAGTTCGCGCATTATCTTTGCGTGAAGATTATAATCTTCTTCTTCAGCGTTTATTCTCAAACTCCTGTTGGATCTCCCTTATAGCAGTACCATGGTCCTACTAGATTTCCAGCAGGATGTACTCCAGAATAGGGAAATGCGTTGTTACGAAGTTTTTTTGCGCCCTTGGCACGACACATCCGTCTTCGGTGGAGATTATAATCTTATGGTCTACAATATAACTTCAGTTGCTTTCCCTGCTAACATCTGTACTGCATGGACATGACCCGTTTGAGGGGTGTTAAGTAAAACGACATGTAGTATCATGAATTGTTGAGGGGATATTCGTAATTTATTTCAACAATTAAGATGAGGGTGTCTGTAAAAATGGTAGTCAATTGCTGACAATGTGATTGGGGGGGGGGGGGGGGAAGCAAATATTGACGTCGACAATGTAATTATATAAAATATTATTATAAATATTTGAAATAAGACATGTGCTTTTCATAATGTACAAGCTAAAAAAAAAAGATTTAGGGGAGGGGAAGATAATTTTTGTGGACATAATTAAGCGTGGGGGGAGGGGGAGAGGGAGGTGGCGCTAACTTTTTGACAATTCTTGACAAAGAAAAGAGAGGTCAAATAGTTGAACATTATTGTTGACGTAACTTGTGGACATTGTGGCAGATTCCCATTACGTCTCGGTTGGTACAAAATATCGCCGCCGAAGACAGATGTGTCGGGCGATTGGGGCAAATAAAACGGCGACACAACGCATTTCCATTCTCTGGACTACATCCTGCTGGAAATCTAGGACCATGGTCCTGCTATAAGGGAAATCCAGTAGGAGTTTTAGAATGAACGCAGAAGAGAAAAAGGTACAAAATATC
The DNA here is from genome assembly GCA_034231615.1 of Meghimatium bilineatum. Lineage (NCBI taxonomy): Eukaryota > Metazoa > Mollusca > Gastropoda > Stylommatophora > Philomycidae > Meghimatium > Meghimatium bilineatum. The sequence goes on from CM067301.1 coordinate 7,238,075, forward strand.
AAAGACAATCTGAATATCGCACTTAAAGGAGTAGCTCTGCTTGCACAGAATCGAGAGGATTATAGAGTGACAGTGGGGGCAACGCTCTATAAAGAACATATGCCACAGAAGATGTTTCAAGATTGTTGTGACATGAATTCGTACATGCATGACCAGTGTATTCTTCTTATTCTGCGTTCAGTATCTGTGGTCATGTTATATTGTCAGGCCTGCCGTCAAGACGAAGTCCATCGTCTTCTCCAGGTCAGAGCGGCTGCCCCATAGCTTTTGCCTCAAGTCTGTATCTTCTGGTCAGGTCTGCTGTCTCTACTCTTTGTATGTTGGGTAGTCCTAAGTATGTGTTCCGGAGTCTGGGTTCTGGATCAACATGGACATCCATCTGTGAATGAGATCCTCAATCGGTAAAGGTGACCAAACAGTCTGCAGTGACCTGTTCTAAGGCGAAATATTGTGGTCTTTTGATATCTTTGGAGATGTATTGCATCATGTTTGTATTCCACTTCCATTTTTTCTTCCACTTTGCTGTGTATGTGCTGTGGATTATTGTTTTTGCTTCTCCGTAAGACAGTGGGTGTCTGTGTTGCTCCATTTCGCTTCCTGCTTTTGACAGAGCATTCGTTTAAAAACGGAAGTGTTTCGCGTCAGTGCTTAACAGTGCTAAACAGTGCTTAACAGTGCTAATAAGTCAGTGCTAAAGGGACACGCCCATGTAGAACGAATGTTATTGAGGAAAGTAGATGGCATCGTTTCGAATTTACAGACATCTTTATAACAGTGACAAACTCTTGACAATCAATACAGGTTAGCAAGAAGTTATGACATACTTTAGACATACAATCAATTATCTGATATATATCTGACTTTAAACAAAGTAATTTACGTATGTTCAGCTATGTGACAGCTCAGGTACCGGGTTCGAATCCCGCCGCAGGCAATTGTGCATTCAGACCGTTAAGAAAACAATGGAAAACAGCTAAACTTAAACACTGTCAAAAAAATCACCACATGCTTGGTTGATTGATTTCTTGGTTGATTGATGTCTTGGTTGATTGATGTCTTGGTTGATTGATGTCTTGGTTCATGAATACGATATGCTGCCAAATATGTTTTTTTTTCTTTCCTTTAAACAATCACTCACACAGGAGTACCACATTATATTTGTAAACAATCATTCACACTAAAGTATTACATTAGACCTTCAAACAATCACTCACACAGGAGTATCACATTAGATCTTCAAACATTCACTCACACTGTAGGTAGTTTCACATTAGACCTTGTTAATACCACAAATTTAGGGGGTGGGTAACCCTAGGGGTCAAATATTCTACGCACATTTTTGTGCTGATGTTCCCAATGTGGCTCCTAAAGAATCTAACCGGTTATGGATCTTACTTTTCTGTAGTCATTCTCAAACACCTGCAGATTAGTAAGATATAACAGGATTACGAAATGTGATGTCATGGTTTATGGCTGTGATATCAATGCCTTTCGATTTGACACATACGACTTCGGCATGACTTCTGGGTCCATTTGAACTTCTATGGATGAGACAGTCAAAGCCGCTCCCCAAACTTGTTTAGTCGCCTTTTACGATATATGTAACAGGTAATAGTATTGCTATTATTTGCTTCCCATTCATGCTTCGATAACACAATTGCTAGATGGGTCTTATTAAATTATTAATATTGTTATTATCATTTTTAAGTCGGTTTAAGATTTGAATTAAAAGAAGGCACAACCCTATTGGAGCAGCCTTGTTTTGTATCTAAAGTTGCCATACCTGTTTGGAATCTAGAAGTCACGAAATTATCTGTTGGTACATATATCGCTGCATATATCTTAGGGACAAATAAGAAAATAAGAGCTACAGTATGGTTAAGCAGCAAGGCTACGGACAGAAGCATGACCCTGGCGGAACTTCTAGCTGCTGTAAAGTAGGTAGGCACGAAGGCTAACCAGATGACCAAAGTTGTTGACACACACATAGAAATAAATTTGGATTCGTTAAAATTATCTGGTAACTTCCGGGTCATGAAAGCAAAAATGGAGCACATAAAAATTAGAACGAGGTTGTATGTCAAGAACGAGGCTAGGCCTGGTGACGTCATATCGCAGGAGAGCTCCACATATTTCTCTGTTGGAAGTGGTTGCATGGTAACAGCAGTTGGCTCGTATTTGATGTAAATTAGTACACACAGCAGCATCTTTATGGAGACAAAATGTAAACAAAATAATTATGCTTCATGAAAGATTGATTAAAAATGAGGTGCAGTTTGATTTTATTCAGCACTGTAAAATATAATTAATAATAGACCAATAGGGCCTTCATATTTTTTCATCCTATAATAATAATAATAATGATAATAATAATAATACTAATAATAATGCTGATAATAATAATAATAATAATAATATATTTTAATGATATTAAGCCAAATATAATATTGTAAGGATAGAAATATATATTCTGTTCCCTATCTAATTTCAGCGAATTAAATAGGCAACGTATATGTATTTAGTTCTGTCCTTGCCATTTCTGGTATCCCTAGCATTGAAACTATTTGGATACAGACATAGATTCGTTGGGCAGGTCATGTGGTTCATATGCAAGATCATCGCCTGCCAAAGATACTTATCTATGGTGAGTTGCAGGAGGACATACGGTCTCAATGTTACAAAATGAAACGCTACAATGAATCGTTAAATACCTCACTGATAGTCTTTGAAGTAAACTAAGATACAAGGGAAACTTGCACAAAATAGAGCCTACATGACGCTCCGAAGTTTAGAAAAAAGATGTAGCATTTTGTGAAAAGAGGAGAGGTGCAGCAGCTCAACAGCGGAGAGTAGCTAGAGAGTCACGGGTAGAGCAATAGCCATCTACTATGGTCATGTTATGCCCGAACTGTCCAAGGACATTTGCGACAAGAATATGACTTATTAGCGATCAACCAAATCATAGTCAGGGACATAACTCTAACTGAATTTTCAATAGGGGATGTAACAAATAGTCATCATCATGTGATGGGCGAACAACAGCGACATGTAATTAATGAAAGGTTTGGTACGTAGATGGCACTACACACATTTAAAATAGACATGTATAGAAATATAGATATCGATTGATAGATAGATTAGATAGATAAATATATTGTCTATCCCTAGGTGGGTGATGGTCTGAGTATCCACACTTGCCGTTAAACGTAAGGGTGGTCACTGAGAGCTTTAGTTGTCTAACCAAGGCCAGATGTGTTGCTATGGCTGCTGTGAATTCGTATTTGTCCAGTGTTGTCTTGATGTTATATATATCCATCTTGTTATAGCACTCCCTCTGGCCTTGTATCCGGATCTTCTTATGTTGTATGTTCTTGTTGGTAATTGGTTATGGTTCATTCTCATAAAGTGTTCATACCATTTTATATGTTGTATCTGAATGTATTATGTTCATGTTCTTATACCGACTCTTCTCCTGATTTCATCATTCCTCATTCTGTCTAGTTTGGTCACTCTTGCATTTTTTCTCAGGCATTTCATCTCACATGTTGTAAATTTTCTCTTCTGAGGTGCTGTCAGCGCAAATTGACTGGCATTGATAGCCGTGTTGGCATTAAAATACTGTTTATTATCTGTCTCTTGACTTCCATCTTGAACTTTGGGTTGGGCAGTAATGGTGATAGTAGTATGTCACTATGTTTGCTTTCTGTTATCTTGTCTCAATAAACAGATGAACAAGATACATTGATAGATCGATACATATATAGTTGGGGCCCGCTGAGATCAGTGGTTAGCGCACTGTTTTTTTATATGAGTGGTCCTGTGTTCATTCCCCAGTTCAGGCGGATTTCTTTATCAGATTGCAACGTTCCCGGGCCGACTCAAACTTGATTGGGTACCGGTTTTAATCCAGGACGTAAAGAC